>PVJO010009060.1:0-60830 GCA_004026905.1 Hystrix cristata
TTTTTTTTTTTTAAATCCATTCATCTGTTGGTGGACACAAAGACCACTTCTAAGATTAAGCTCTTGTGAACTGTGTTGTATAAACATGAGTACGCATGTATCTCTGTAACATAATGTCTTTAACTCTTTCGGGAAGATACCTAAAAGAGGATTAGTTGGGTTAAATTAAATTTCTAGTCGTAGCTTCTGAAGGAATCTCCATACTGATTGCCATAGTTTTGTACCAGTTTACATTACCACCAACAATGTAAAAGTGCTCCTTTCCCCCCACAGCCCTTCCAGAATTTGTTATTTGATTTTTTCGATGATAGCCATTCTTTCTGGAGTGAGATGAAATCTCTGTGTTGTTTTAATTTACATCTCTCTAGTGGTCATCAATACTGAGCAATTTTTCACGTATTTATTGGCCATTTGTACTTCTGAGAAATGTCTATTCATTTCAATTGCCCATCATTTGATGGGGTCTTTTATTGGGGAGGTCTATTTTTTGAGTTCTGTGTGGATTGTAGACATTAGTCCTGTATGTGAGGAATAACTGGAAATTTTTTTTTTTTCCATTCTGTAGGTTGTCTTTTCATTCTGTTGGTGATTTCCTTTGCTATGCAGAAGGTTTTCAATTTGTATGATGTCATTTGTTGATTTTTGATACTATTTGTTGTGCCACTGGTTTTCTGTTCAGGATGTGCTTGCCTACTCCTAGGCCTTCAAGAGTTTTGCCTATATTATCTTCCAGTAGATTAAGAGTTTCTTTTATGTTTATACTCTCAAGAGTTATATTGGAATAGAATTAGTTTATATTGAATAAAGATATTACCTTTATTGAAGTGATTTTATGTTTTCATTATTGCATTAATAGAGATTAGTATAGTCAATGAAATATTTATGATTTAGTCAATTTTTTTCTCTAGTCTTCTCCCAAACTGCTCCACAGAAATTTTCATTAATATTTAAGGCTTAATAACTTGAAGACTTATGCGTTTTATTTTGGACCTAGGAAGTTTATACAGTTTACTGTTAACAAAATTGTTTTTTTTTTTCCAATAAATAAAAATTCCCATTCCTTTGATCTCAGTGACATTATTTAATATTTGCAAAAGTTTAGAAATTATTATATTCTAAGGGTGGAATATTTCCACTTTAGCTGATAATTACATATGTTAAATATTTTGAGTGCTGTAACTTACTCATTGACAAACTGGATACTTGTTTCCAAAACTCTTAACCATCATACAGCACTTTTCTGTGACCATGGGATCATAACAATGTATCTTGCAAAAAGGCTATCCTTCATAAGCTTGTAAAAATGTGGCCACTCAGATATTAACCTTACATACAATTCTGATCCCATTTATAACAACTGAAATTAATAGCAAAAATATTAGTATTGTATAATTAGTTGTATTTTAGTCCATAGTAAAATATTACAAAATGATTATTCAAAATTTTCTTTTAAATTTATATGACTTCATTTACTCTGTGAATGTGTTTTCTCAATCATATTTCCTTAGATTATTAAAGCACACACTGAAAAACAACTATAGTGACAGACCAGCAACCATAAAGTGAATTGTCCTCCTTTTATGAATAAAATTTTAGCATTTCGCCATGATCTCCATTCTGTCACGGGGCACATTTCTCATCTTTCACTTTCCAACACACAGCTTCTTTAATTTTCTAACTATGTTTCCAAATAAAAGTCCAATGTGAAAGATCTTTTTTCTTAGTCGGCAATAAGGGTGACTACTTGAAACTATAATAAAAACATTCAATGCAACTTAAAATTTATTTAATTTTAAATTATTTAAACATTTATTTTTCCCATACCTTTGGAGATGAAATTTTAACCAAATAACTTTGAGAATTATACATAGAATTGAATGGTTCATAAGTGTATTTCAACAGCGTCTTCCTTGGATAGGAAAACAGAATCGAAAAAGAGACTTAAAACTTTGCTATTTATGTGTACTCTCCTATGGCTGAAACTTAGCTGGTAAAGGGACTTCGATTCCCTCGACTAGGTAGAGGTTCTAAATGTAATATCAGATAAGCAGAGACACATTGATCTGCTTTTGCCTCCTAGAAGCTAATCTCCCAGTTTCATGCAGACTCAAAAAAGAAGTCAATGACTTTAGTCATGAAAGTTCTATTCCAGATAGTGATTTTTATCTAAGCTAAGAAAGTACTTTATAAGGCCATCATTAGAATTTTATGCAGACACGCATACTCACGCATTTTGCTTAAATGTTATCTCCTAGTGACTTTTTTAGAAGAGAATGCTGCTACCCACACACCCGCAGAATTATTTTTCTTCTCATGGTCAGATTTTGATAGACATGGAGAAACAGAAAAAGGTGTCTTTCAAGTATTCACATCCAAAGGAATTTCTCTGGGTCATTTTTCCATTAAAAAAAGAAACAACTTTGATAAAATTCAATTACTGTCTAAAATGCTCATAACTCTTTCAAAAACATGCATCCAAAAGAGAATGTGCTGCCTCAGCAGGATGATTTATTTGCCTCTTAACTGCTGTACGGGTGTGGCAAGTGCAGTATTCAACTCGGGTCAGCTCTAAACCGAGAGATCAGCTGAGCTATCAGTTAATCTCACGGAGCTCTATCTACTCTTCACACACCCATCAAAAGACATGGCCCCGTGACCTCACAATTGGATTGCACCCTGATCTCCTGAATAATTAAAAATTCTTGGGCAGAGAAAAGACACACAGGGACACATAGTGATCTGATATGACCATCCCACACACAACATTGCTTCAGAGACCATGACAATCATTACATGTTAGAAAGGAAACAGTATTAGCATCCTGAGCGTAGAAGCTCCTGTCATGGAGAGTTGGCACTAGCCATGCGATTATCAGTCCTCCACACTGCCATTCATCTTATATTTTGGATTGTATTTTGGTTTCTTTTCTTCCAAAGCTTCCATATTATTACATAACTAGAATGTATGTCAATTAATACAGGAGTGGAGTACCCCACTCCACGAATCTTACTATTAGTCAAAGAGCAAATGGAAGAATAACCAGATATTTCTTTCGACTTTTTGCTTTACTAATATAAGGATGATAAAGCAGCATGCAATATATCATAGTACCAGCAACATCCCTTACTTTAACAGTGATTTGTAATTCATTAATTCTTTTTTTTATCTTATTCCAGTCTAAGGCTGTGATACAAAATATTCTGTCACCAGAAAAATGGAAAACAAGAAAGTAACATCCACTAACAACTAACAATTTTATGAGAGAATCATGCTACAGTAAGTGATCAGAACCTATTTAAAATAGGTTTTTAAGTCTTGCATATGTACTATTGGCTGTCAAGCTATGTAATTCTAAATATATACTTCATGTCAATGTCTTGAAAGTTCCTAATGAGAGTTGCATAATGTAACTAGGAGGTTCCAAATGCTGCTCAACTCTACAAATGCTGTGTCTGTTTTATCATTTTCTTCAGTGAACAGGTACATTTTTAAGGCACCCAAGTGTCAACAAGTGTATCTAATAGAGCCCTGAGCTTCAGTGATTTCATAAAAGAGGAACTTGCCAACGAATTTAGGAAACGCGCATTATATATTCAGGTTAGATTCACAAATTCAATGTTGCATGACAAGAAGTCTATGCTCATTTCTTGGTATCATGAATTGCAATTTTTCCCCCAATTCAGAGAACCGAACCTAAACCTTCATAAATGAATGAACAACTTGAAGGTAGCTTATACTGTGGAAGTCTTAGGAAAAAAAAAAAAAGATCATGTACACAGTTGAAAGCACTCAGTTTATGACTGTCATGAAAGCAAGGCATGTCCAATATGCTTTGATATAGAATCAGGTTACTCAAAATAAATTCTAGGTACAGTTTATAGTAAAAATATGACTCAATTGCTCTCTTTTTCTCTCTCTGTCCACACACATGCACATACACATGCACATACACATGCACACTTATACATAATCACACATACATACACATTTTTAAAGTTCATATACTAATTTATGTTAGGAGAAAACAATATTTTAATAGACATACTACCTTCTTAAAGTTAAGAACTAGAGTTACATTTTGATTGACTGTGGACAGGAAATTGTGTTATTTTGTGTAACCTGAGTCCTATATGATATGTGATAGGAATTAAATATAAGTTTATCAAATGAAACTGAATTAAAATGCTAGGATTAGAAAGTCATATATTGCTATAGTGTAAACAAAATTATCTTAAGATAATAATTTGAGGAAGCCATTTGTTAAACCACTTTAGACACATAAAATGAAAGTATTAAATATATTTAACACTCGCATTGGTAGAAGAAAAATGTGGTACAAATGAATTTTTATATGTAACATTTTCAAAAATTATACAGCTACCTCATAGTTTTAAAAGTATTTTTGAAATTAATTCTGGAAAATGTTACACAGTCAGATGTATGATTCAGGACATATCTTTTATAAAAAATCTCAAAGGCATTTTATTACTTACTGAATTAAAAATAGTAATAGTGTCACAGACTGTTTTCTCTCCAGAATTAACCTTTTACTCAAGCTGTTCTTGTCAATTATTTTTCGCAGAGCAATTATCTCTTACTTTGTTGTTGTTGTCATAGTTTGCTTTTTTTGAGACAGGGTCTTGCTGCATAGTGCAGGCTGGCCTCAAACTCACTATGCAGCCCAGGCTAGTCTCAGACTCATGGCGATCCCTCGGCCTCTGGAGTGCTGGGATTACAGGAGCGCACTGCCACGCCCATCTCTCTCTTAGTCTTTAAATTTCAAACACTGTAGTTTGCCACAGCAAATGGAAAGGTTGACAGCTGCACAGCACAAAGTGAAGCAGAGCTTGGTCAGTGAATTCAATATATTTTCTGGGCAGTCTACATTCCTGGGCTTGAATTGCACTATTTCATGCCTTATATAGGTAAAATTAGCTGGCACCACTTCAGGTTAAACTGCATCAAAACTGCTATGAAGATGACAAGTTTATACTTCTGATTTGGCCCACTGTGATCGAGCTAGAGAAGTTTATCTCTGTAAACAACACGTTTCTATGATTTTCGAAGTGCTGGAACAAAGTAAGGATAGTTATTGCATCTTTCTTAAGATTTTAAGAAATCACTGGGAGTGAAAAATTGATTTATTTCTTGGGTGGACAGTATTTATTACATTGATTGCTCTTCAAGTCTTTCATGTTGTTCTAGATGGAAGTTCAACTATTCCACACCTTCTACGTTACTGTGGTCTGTTTCACCTGCCTTTTGCAACCTGGAGAATGGTTCTGGGCTTGACTGTTCCAAGTGTATCCTGCTATTTCTTCAAGTGATGTAATTCTTACTTGGTGATACTAACATCCTGGACCTAAGAAATGTACATTCATTTAAAAGATGCCAACCCACTGGTAATAGAAAAGCCAAAAAGCAGATGGCACTTCACACCTGCTCACAGCCACTTGTCTACTCTGAAGTAATGCTTCATGTTGCAAGAATAGGTGAAATTAAAAAAAAAAAAAAGATGACCTATAAAATTCCACAGGCACAACAGTATTGCTAAGTCCTTTCATGGGAAAAGCTGGCTTGCTGCTTTGTTTTTAAAGCTTCGCTGGAAGAGTAGCTGGCACAATAGTAGAAGTAGCTAATGTGTGGTGAGGGGGCAGACACCCAGCAATATTGAAAATAATGCAGAGAACTAGCATATTCAAATGAATCAGAAATTCTGCCGTCAGGAAATGTTGGCAGGAATCCAAAGTAGCTTTTGGCAATGACCATTCATTAACACATAAATAATGCTGAATAAATGTTTATCAAGTGAGTAAATAATTTTAAATATGTATCATTCATGAGAAGTCTAGAATAACTAAGACAAATACTCACAAACTCTTGTAGAGTTACAGAATTGTGTTTAAGTATAGTGAGAAAAGAAGAATCAAGGTTATCAGGAAATAAGAACATGTTTCCAAAAATAATTCTTGAATTGTCTTTTAAAAGAAAGGCACACTGCATATTATTAATGACAAGGTGGAGGTTCACTGATCACTGGGTGTCACTCATGCTAAGGACCCATTGGACACTTAGCAAGTAATCACTGCAAAAGTGAGGAAATGGGATAAGGCAAGAACGGTGTCACGGGGCTGGGGATTTAGCTCAGTGATTAGAGTGCTTGCCTTGCAAGCACAAGGGCCTGAGTTCGATCCCCGGCACCACAAAAAAAAAAAAAAAAAAAAAAAGAACGGTGTCACATCTGTTAGGGGCTTACTCGTCCAGAGCTAAATCTTTCGGCATGCTGAGGCTGACAGAAGTATGTGGTTGCTAAACTGAGGAAGAAAATACTATTTCACTTTTCATCTGGTATATACGTAGCAAGTTTTTTTTTTTTTTTTTAATTTTGGGCAATCTAATATTTTGGGTTTTTTATACACTCTAGATTTTAATACCCTTCTGAAGAATAGCTGGCAAATTCTTTTGCCCATTCTGTAGGTTGTCTCTTCACTTTACATAGAGCTTTTTAATTTGTTGTAATCACATTTGTTAATTCTTGCTGCTATTTCTTGTGCAATTGGAGTTCTGTTCAGAAAGCCTTTGCCTATCCCAATGACTTCAACTCTGCCTATTTTATCTTTCAGAAGGTTAAACTTTTCTGTCTTAGTATTTAAATCTTCGATCCATTTTGATTTTAGTTTAGTACATGGTGAGAAATATGGGAGCAGCTTCAATCTTCTGCCTGTGGACAGCCAATTTTCCTAGCACCATTTACTAAAGAGGCTCTCTTTACTTCAAGATGTGTTTTAGCCGCTTTGTCAAAGATGAAATAGCTGAATGGCTAAGTTTTTCTGCATCCTCTATTCCAGTGTCAGTGGACCTATGGTGTGTGTGCCACAGCAGGCTGTTTGTTTTCACTAAAAGCTTTAAAGGGTTTGCCGTGACTGCTCTATTCTATTCCATTGATCATTATGTTTTTCTTTTTGTGTCAACAGATCCCCCAAAATAAAAAACCTAACAAAAAATGAAGTGAAATAAACAAAAACTCCTAAGAAGAACAATTACAAATAGATGGACAACATATGAAAAAACGTTCAACAGCTGTGGCCATTCGAGAAATGCAAATTAAAATAACACTAAGATTTCATCTTACATGAGAAGGAATGGCAATCATCAGGAAATGAAATAATAACAAATGCTAGTGCGGCCGCAGTGAAAAAGGAACCCTTCCACACTGTGGAAATGCAAACTAGTACAACCATTATGGAAATTAGTATGGAGATTTTTCAAAGAACAAAAAAGAGAAATTCCATATGACCAGCTATCCCTCTTCTAGGTTTCTTCCCAGAAGAGTTAACGATATTGTATTACAGAGATACATGTATACCAGTGTCTGCAGAAGCACAATTCTTAGTAGTAAAATCTTAGAAGCAGCCTGTATGTCCATCAACACATAAATGGATAAAAAAATGTGATGCCTGTACATAATGGAATAATACTCAGCTATGAAGAAAAATAAATACAAGACATTTGTAGGAAAATAGATACATCTTGAAAATATAATGTTATGTGAAATAAATCAGACACACAATGTTTAATATTAAATGGTTTCTCTGATAAACAACAAACTATAAGTCTGATAAAAGGAAACAGGAAGATAGATTTTTTTATAAGTGGGAAAGAGGATCCTGAGTCAGAACATGGGGGGAGGGGGCAAAGGAATGAGACTTAAAAATTTTTAAGATGCCTCCTGTTACATGGACCAACTACCTTCAATGAATGTAATCGCTGTATGTCACAAACACGTACTAAAAATAATAATAATGATAATAATAAAGAAGACAAGAAAAGGAGATCTAGAGACAGAGGGAGGAAGGTGACTGGGGAGTAGAAGGAGAGCAAACAATTAAAATACGTTCAATATACACACCCACTTCCTACAATGAATGTAAACATCATGCACTCCAAACATGTACCAAAAAAAAAAAAAAAAAAAAAAAAAAAAAAAAAAAAAAAAAAAAAAAAAAAAAAAAAAAAAAAAAAAAAAAAAAAAAAAAAAGAAAAGAAAAAAGAAAAGAAAAAGGAAGAAAGAAAAGAAAAAAAGCATAGAATTGCTATTGCTATGTCTTACTTAGTTACTTTCTTTGGTGCTGGGGACAAAATACCCAACACCAACAATTTAAGTAAAGAAGGAGAGGTTTATTTTCCCTCGTGGTTTGTAGAAGTTTCAATCCATAGTCAGTTGCTTCCAAGGCAAAGTGGCCTGGCAGAGGAGAAACTGTGCATGGCAGGGCAGCAGGAAACAGAGAAGAGGAAGGCGGAGATAGGCTCTTCTGGGCCACGGCCCCAGTGCCCCACCTCCTCCAACCAGGCTTCACCTCCCAACATCACGTTTAGCTGTACACTCATCAGTGGATTAGCTCACTGATGAATATCCGCCAACGCCCCACGACCCATTCACCTCCCAAAAGCTCCACCTATGATCCCATGAGGCTTTGGGGGGACATATAGATACAGACCACAACATAACATAAATGGAGAAGAAAATGTGGAAGATGACTCAAAGGGCAGAGATCTGGTAACAGTGAGTCCAGTTAGAAAACTCCTGTGATAATCTGGACAGAATGATGAGGAGCTGGGAAGTGAGCAGAAAATCCTCCCAGGTATTCAGGGGTCACTGTCCAAAAGAAGAAGCTGCAGCGTTACCTTTTCATAGCATTCAGTGTATCAGATCGTCTTTGGTGAAGAACAGCAGTAGTTATCTTAGTTTAAGCAATATTGATCCTTAGCTTTCCTTCTATTAGAAGCTATATTCTATTACAATTTTCAGAAAGAAGTTAGTAATTATTTGTATCATACAAATACAAATCATTTGTATTTACAAATAGACCTATATATTTTCATAAGAATGTGAAAGAGAAGAACTCTGACAAAGTTGGAGACCACGTTTTGTGACCTTTTTCTTCAGAGTTAACTATGATTGATTACATTAACATATATAATATAAGTGTGTGGCCATAGAGGAATTAAGTTTTTATTTATGAATGATCTGAACACATTTACATTCACATCTTTTTTCCAAAGTACGAAGACGTACTGAGAATTTTCAAGCTTCCTCGTCTTTTAAAATATACTGAATTAAGGGACTAAGGGATTGAGGGAGGGGGAGAAGAAACAGAGGGAGGGCAAAGGAAAAAATGTAAGATGCGGTTTGTCCATGGGCCAACTCCCTCTGATGTGCATAATCATTATGTACTGTAAATAAGTACTAATAAAAGTTAAAATTAAAAATAAAATGAAAGAGGACTATCATTTTTACAGTCTCAACTGCTTTCTGATCTTATGGTTTAAATTCAAAATACTTTAATTAATATATAACTTTGAAAAAGGGAACAGAAAAAGTGCAATAGTAGTGTGCATAATGAACATATGCTACTTTTTAATGAATAAAAATACAATAATACATAGAAGATACCACATAGTTAATACATGCAGCTGTTTGATTAGCAGAAAATGAAGAAATTGTTCTATACTGAAAGCCAACAAATTGTTAAAACAAACTTTAATGATAAGATTACTAGCACATGTAGTAAGAAATTTTGTTGGTCTGCCAATAACAGAGAAACTCTGAAAGTAACAGGGCTCAAGGGAATATTATTACAAAACTATATTGGTCATATACTATGTTTTTTTTTCCTATTCGTACAGTTTCACATCTTGGGAAAGATAAACATGATGTTAGTCTTCATGTATGACAACAGCTTCAAATGCCAATGAAACCGGGCTGGGGATTTAGCTCGGTGGTTAAAAGTGCTTGCCTTGCAAGCACAAGGACCTGAATTCGATCCCAGCACCAAAAAAAAAAAAAAAAATAAAAATAAAAATAAAAATAAAAAATTAAAAATGCCAATGAAACATTACATAAAACTACATTTTTAGGGATAATTCTCAAGGGATGGTGAAAGGTGAAGGACACCTCTTCAATCTTTCCATTCAATGCACAATTGATCAATTTTCTTGAGGACTATTGATGTTTTCAAGAGGCTTATGCTTCCCTGAGAATGGCTCTGTGATTGAATAAATATCTCCAGAATTTTTAAAATAAAAGGAATGAGTTCATATAGAACAAAGAGAATGCATCCATGTAATAAGAAACATATGTTGCATCAGCAAAATTATCTGTTTCTTTTGTCTGTTTTATTTTAAACCGAAAATCACCACACAATTTTGGAGTACAAAAATATGCTTTGAATAAAACAAAATAAAATGCTCATACAATTTTTTGCATATTGTATTATTATTAATTCTGAAGTCTCATTACATTATTCATTACCTATGAAAATTTTTTAGCATTCTTATCAGCTGAAAAGCATCCCTCTATTGTATTTTGACTCATGTATAGATTATGGAAGAGTAATTAAAATGAAACAGGATTTATTTTCACAAAAAGTATTTCAGTCTATTGAAGGTGCCAGGCATCAACAAAAATTGTCAGACCAAGTCTAAGAAGGCTGAGTTTGTATATAAAATGCATCTAGCTAGTTTAGCATTTCAAAGCTAGCATGATGGAGAAGAGGGCTTGGGGGTGGGGATGATCAGAATCCGAATTACCCCGGAAACTTGATCACATAACTGTATCTTAGGTCTCTTGTCTCTCGTGGAGTGTCGGGATATTAAGGGGGTCTGGGGAAGTGCACAAAAATCCTGATTGCCACAAAGCTCCTCTCAACTCTCCCTTTAGTAATTATTTCAATAAAATGTAAAGTATTTAAAGAAGAAAACCGAGTCTGTTCTCATTTTTATTCCTGACGACCTACTGTTTGCCAAAGACCTGACAGCTTCTCTCAGATACGAGACGAAGTAACTGGATCAGTACATACTCTAACAAGGAGACCTGAATTAAGGCTTACTATAAACAGTTCTGTGTCATTCAATTTATTACTAACACTGGGTTCAAATGTTGCTAATACTCATCACCACCAGCCCTTAGAATCCTAATGTTTAACTTGTTCTTACTCATGATCGTGAATAAAGGAGAGGGAGGGAGGAAGAGAAGGGGGAGGGAGAGAGAGAGAGGGAGAGAGAGAGAGAGACCTGGGGGATTGGGGACAGGTCTGTTGCAGTGAGAGATGGAATTTACAATGAGAGCCTCACTTTAATTCCTCTACTTCCCCTCATATATTTGGGTAGTGATAGCTTGTTCATACAATTATTCTAATAATAAATAATGTATATCATCAGGAAGCCTTGTACATACATACTTTCAGATGAGTAGAAAATTACAGATTGTTAATTTGGAATCATAAACATGCTTTGAACACAGGCAAGGCACCTGCTCCAAGAAGGAGCTAGTTTGTGATATTATGCAATCACTAGCTGAAATATATTCAAGGTACGGAGTTCTGTTTTTAAACACAGTAACAGCAAACTATAAAAAATGTTTTAAAAATCTTTTTTTA
Organism: Hystrix cristata; assembly: GCA_004026905.1. Taxonomy (NCBI): domain Eukaryota; kingdom Metazoa; phylum Chordata; class Mammalia; order Rodentia; family Hystricidae; genus Hystrix; species Hystrix cristata. The sequence goes on from PVJO010009060.1 coordinate 11,439, forward strand.
CATGTCTGTGTAGAATAGTGCTCCATATCCATCCTTGTTAACACTACTAGATCAGTTTTCAACTAATTAATGTGGTAATTTTTTTTTTTTTCATCAAAGCATCCTTTACCCTTCATGAAAGAAGCAGATACTTGGACAATGGCCTCACATAAAAATGTTACACCAAAATTTATTAGTGAAATAACTATTCTTGCCCATAGCAACCTTCATAATTACTGTTTTCTTTGTGAAATGACCAGGATTTTTAAGAAAAGAAAATTGAGGTATGCTCCAATGTTAGAATTAATAATGGTGATATTTTAATTTCAGACAATCTGAAATAGTCAGAGCTGAAAAAACACTGGAGAATAAACTATTTTATAGAGGAGAAAAATGAGATTACAAACTGCTATGTGATTTGTGTAACATTACATATTACACAAAAAGAACAGTTAAGACTAGAAAAAAATGAGGCCACCGGGTATTGTATCTCAGGCTTTAAGGAAAATCTGGAACAAGGAGGATATTTCTAAGAAAATATCATTTAGGGTTTGGAAATTTAGGTCAGTGGTAGAGCACAAACTTAGCACACGTGAGGCACTGGGTTCAATTTCCTTCTCAACAAAAGTGAAGAAAAGAAAATATCCTTGTCAGATTAAAAGATATACAAAATTTAAAAGTAATATTTTCACTAAAGAGTGAAATTTTTGTTGACATTTCTTGAATTATATTAAATGTATTCGGGGCTGGGGATTTAGCTCAGTGATTAGAGTGCTTGCCCTGCAAGCACAAGGGCCTGAGTTCGAGCCCCGGCACCACACAAAAAAAAACAAACAAACAAAACAAAACAAAAAACAACAACAACAACAACAAAAAAAAAAAACACCTCTGAAACTCAAATATATTAAATGTATTCACTAAACGTATTCAGAAATTCTGCTGTTGGAAAGATTATGACTTCATTTTGTAAATAATATGCTCTTGGGGTTAGGTTTGAGACAGTGAAAAGAATAAAAGACTGTTGAGATTAAAGGCATTTTAATTAATTAGGGCCTAATTTGTCTACTTAAAAATTCTATATCCCCACTAGACTTTCTTACTCTTGCCTTTGTTGATTCTCACGAATATGCTAAACTTGGGTTTCTTGTTAAATATGAAAAATGAAAAAGTTTATAGATAACCTTTAAGTGCATTTTAAATTAAGTTCTTAAATTAGCATGTAAGTTTACATGTGTAAAAATCAACATTTTAGTACCTATGTAGCAATTTCTAAAATTAAAACAAATGGATTATCTGTACATATCATTATAATATGACAAATTATTGAAATATATTCAGTTACTTTTTTCTCCAAATGAAAGTATGCTTAGTACAACAAAACTAAAGAAGAAAACAGAACAAATAACAAGGGTGATACATAGTGTGTAGATAGCATGCATCTGGACAGAATAATTTTTAATTGCATGCTGTGAGATTTGTTGATTATGCTGCCGAGGGGTGAGGCAGTACTGACTCTCACTGTTCATTAAGATGGTGGCTTTGAACTGAGCTGTGTGGTGGGAAAGCTTTGTTCTTGGAATTAGGCATGTCTGTAATTGAATCCTGGTACCACTACATGCAAATAATGATCATTGGACAAGTTATGCTTTTTGTAACCTTATTTTTGCTTTGTCTTTTTAAAAAATGTATAAATATTGGGATAATAATCCTTATAACCTGTAGAGCTACCTTGGGGCTATAAGTGATACCGTATTTGAAGGCTTTGGAATACAGTCTGGCCCCGTGAGTGGTCAGTTAGTTTTCTTTCCTAAATAATCAGTGTAGGTCTCTTCCTAGGGTCATCCTCTGATCTAAACTGGGCATATCCATTAGCTCACTCAAGACGGGGCTGGGCTATTTCCTGTGCTAGAAAAGAACTGCTGGAAGGTGTGTATTAAGTCTGGGTTCAGCCTGTATCTTTCCATCTCTCGCCAGCAGCTTTTTTGATGTTCTAGCAGTTGGGGCATAAATAAAGATACTCCCCCCCTTTCTTTTGACAGTGCTTAAAGTAGGAAGCAGAGAAAATAGATTTAGTGATGTTACTGACACTTGTTTGGCATTAGAATGGGAGTCAGCGTGAGTAAATATGAGAACACATTTGACTGTATTCTCCTGAGATAAGATGTATACCTAAATCTACACATTTGCCCATTTCATTCTGGGGCATATTAATACAGCCATTTATATTTAAAACATTCAAATCACAATCACAAATTTCCATATATATTTACTTTAGAAAATAGCTTTTATGAACAAAAAGGGATGAATCAAGCAAAAAAAGATGAAGAAAGGGAAGAAGGGGAGAAGAGGAAGAAGAAAAATAGAAATCAAGCTGGGTTCTCCAATAAAATTCCACCTACATCAAGTTTAAACCATGAATAAGTTCAGATGCATAACAAATGCATAATTTATTTAGATAAGTGGGGAAAAGTGAGCATCAGACCCTGGGTTACACTTTAGTATCTTATAGTTTTATTTTCTGTGTTTCTAGTTACATTGAAGAGAAAAGGTGGTTTTCGTGCAAAAACTACTGCCAGTGCAGTCTGACAGGACCCCTAATTCCACCAGCTGAGGGGTTCCACACACACCCACTCACAGTCATGCAAAGCTGAGGCAGCCTGCTCTTACCCCATCACTGCAAGAAGTGCTTACTGTCATGGGTCTTCTAAGCAACAGCTGGACTTAGAGAAAGTGTTATTCTCCCTCCATATTTCTGCCATGAAGTCTATTCACTTTATGTCTAATAATCCACTAAGTATTCTAGGGTCCTAAAACACAGCTCTGCTAATCACTGGCAGGGTGAAGCCTGTTGATATGTATCAGTAGCAATCCCAGGAAAGCAGCTGGTATTAGATGAAGAGTAGAATCCTTAAAAAAATAAATTCTTAAAAAAAAAATCTGAATTAAAAAGCAATGCATAAGTATTAAGTCATATCTATACAGTACAAAAATATGTGATCATTTATCATAGTTAACAGTTGCTCTCAAATTGTGGCTTTCCCTACAGAAATGAGTCAGATTATATCCAGCTAACATTATAAAATTACATTTGCAGTAATAAATAGCAAAGGTAATAGACATAGCCTGGTCACTAGCAACTAGATTTCTACCTGCAAAAGCCAAACTCATGGAACATCTACTCAACAGGCAGGCTGAGGGGTGATTACATAGTCACTGAAGGATTTGACAAATTAATTAAATCTCAGGCAAATTTGTGCAGAAAATACATAGTGTTAACCAGGAATATATGACAAATACAATTTTAAAAAAGAAAAAAATTTAGATTGCAATTTTTCAATTTAGAATGGTAGTTTCTTAGGAAAAAATTTAATCCCATAAATCCCATGACTCAGTGCTTTCAATTCTTTTGGACTTTAGATGAGCCTACAGGTATTGAAAAAGTAACTTAACAGAATACAGTAAGAAATCTTGCCTCTTTGATAAACAAACAAGAAAAAAACACACAAAAAAATGGCATAGCTTCCTGGCACCATTTTAAATGTATAGGGAAATCACAACTTTGTGAAAGTACTTAGTTGACATATACAATTATACACTGTACTTAAGTATTATACTGGCTAATCTTAGCATTACTTGTATCTTGAAACCTGCACATAGAAAGGCAGGGGAAAAAGCACTTTAACTGCCTTCTAACCATTACATTTTACAGAATGAAAACTAGCCCTCTCTACTGGGATCCATTTAGGTCTCTAGACATACTTCTGGTTACTGTTCCTGTGTTCTAACCTGGCCGATGTTTTCACTCTGCCTTCCAGACTTTTTTGGTGGTGATGGTGGGGTGGGTGGGGATCGAACTCAGGGGCTTGCACTTGCTAGGCAAATGCTCCACTCCGTGACTTCCAGATTTCGATTCTGTGTTCTCCCTTCCAGTGTTTTTCTCCTCCAAGATATATAGTCTGGCCTTACTGGGCGTCCTGCACATGTCTCTGAATTTACAGCAATACTGGGGGAAAAGCTAATGATTTCCCAACAGAAATGACTCCCTTCCTTCCTAACAGAGTAGCATATTTTTCAGAATTTCAAAGGGCCCAGCCCAGAAATGTAAAAAAGAAAATAAATCAATTTTTCGATTTGTAGTTTTTCTACCTGAAAATCAGTTTCCAAGCTTTGCTTGGACTACAAAATGCCTCTGTGTTCCACTGCTGCAAAGGGAGACAAGAAGTCGTGGGGGGGGGGTCTAAGGAAGGCTCATTCCTTTTAAAAATACTAATAAGTGAATAATCCCTCTTTCTCAAAGATTATTTCTGCCTTTGAACAGAGCTAATCTGTGATATCTGACATTACCACAACCATACTGAAACCAAGTGACAAGATAAAAAAGGTGACAGAGTAGAATTGAAGTCACTTCAGCATTGGATAACATCATTAAACTCTCATTAAAACAATTCTGAATCTGAATACGGGCAAAGTTCTTATTAAATAAATAAGAAATGTCTTTATAGTACAGAAAACTCTGATTTATCTTATTTACATATATTTATTTGCTAAGAGAAATACTGAGTACAAAAACTTGCACGAGAAATACATTTATTAACACCCTTAATATTCATGCCATTATCATTATATTATTACTGGTTACATAAAGTAAATGTCAGTATAACTTAGATTAAAGATTTATATCCATCCTCCTAATTTAAGATTTTGAAACCATAATTATCACAATGTGATTGTCGATTGACCTGGATCTTTGATTTATTAAATAGTTTTAATGGATGTAGCAGAGATGTCACTATTAATTTTATTATAAATTCAAGTCCTTATTAATGCTGACATGCCATATAAGTGTGTAATATGTTAAATTTACCTCTGCTGGAAACTTCTTTTTCTCAGTATTTTCGACTGAAATAATGTTGGCTCTCAGTCATGCAAAATTCACGTAACAGTAAACGAAAAGATTTAAAAGTACAAGTAATCACATGGATATACATAATGACCAAGATAATATGTAAACACCAGTCTATACTATGTTCTTATGTGCTTCAAATGAACTTTCCAAATATTCAACTTTGTAAATTTTAGCAAATTTGATGGCAATTAACTTAAATCATACTACTACTAATATTGTTTCATAAAGTAAACATAAATATCTCTTTCTTTAAGTACTGCTTAAAAACAAATCTTATCCACAGGCACAAAAGCTTCCATAGGTGTAACAGATGTATTAGACAAAGAAGAAAGATGCTAGAGAATTACCTGTAACTCTTAAGAGAAATGTCACAGAAAATGCTTTTATAACCACTTATAGCATAGGAGGTACAATTATAACTTCTCTGAGTATGATAAATAAGCAAAATAAGCTTGCAATTTGTAAGCAAACTGTGCATACTATAGTCATGACTGAGACTTGGTAAAACACTACCTATGAATGGACTATGGCAACATTTTCAAATATCTTAGTCTTACGAGCCATTTGAACACTTTAAAAAATACTAAGGACCCAACAGGCGTCTTGTAGGCATTAGTTATATCTATTAATATTTAATTAGAAATTAAAAGAGAAAATCTGAAAACAAGAATACAAGGCACAGAGTTTCATTTGTTATCAGGGCAACAAAGCTCTCCCACTTGATGTGTCCTTTGACGACCTCTCCACACTTGAATGAACAAAAGTTTAAATGCAAGAATGTCTTAGTTTATTGTGAAAAGGGTCCTCATCTCTCAGACCCCAGGACTCTCCAGCCCTTACTTCAGAGAGTACTGGCTGTAGCAACAGGAGGAAAGATTTGGAGCAAAAAGAACAGACCAAGGTTGATGGACGCCACATTGTTTGGTTTTTGTTTTTTTTCCAGGCAAGTACACAAAGAGAACAATCATATTAGAGAAGCAGAGATCGAAGCAGATACTCTACCAAAATGCTTACAACATGGAAAATGCTTTTGTAATTCAGTTAAAGACTGGCCATGCTTCTGGGTGCATTAACTATCATGAAAACTGCAAGACCCTCATTACCTAGAAGCAGAGTATCTGATAACATTTCAGGTTTGCCTTGAAGTCAATTTTGTCTCTTAAAAAGTAGACATAAATGGAGGGGCGGCTTCCTCCTAGCTTAATTCTGATAAATAAGAAAAAAAAAGCTGATGTTTGTTATGTGTAAGTGACAGGAACTCTCAGAAGACATGAGCTTCTTATGCGGAAATAATAAAGAAGATGACAGGCGGCGACGTTAGATGAGCAGAGTCTAACATTTCTAGAAACAGAGTTTCATTGCCGGGATTTCTGGAAGGCGGGAGTAGTAAGGAAAGGAGAGATCTTGTTAAAAAAGGAAATGTAAGAGTATAATTGCATAAAGGTAATAACACGTAACACGTAAGGTAAGGTAAAACTCTTCTAAGGAAGTTATGTTCACAGGAGGCTGATGATCTGACGACTGTGAGTAAATCAAATGAAATTTTGAAAAGTTTGAGGTAAGCACAGAACAAAGATGGTAAAGCAAACAAGAAAAAAGAAGGGGAGGAAAAAAGATAAGAAATGCATGAAACATGTATCTAAACATGACGCTGAAATTCACAGTGTAGTTGTGTCATTTCCCTATGCTGTTTTAGTAGCATTCGTGGGGAAGACTAAAGAAAGTTTTAGTATTTTTAATAGCATCTCTCTCTTCAATGGCCTTTTCTTTTATCTTTCTACTTTTACTTAATTTACATTTTTATGATCTGCAGATGTTTTACTTCAACTATGAATTTTATATGATTTGAAGGTAAATTCTCAAAAATTACTCCTTGTAACAATATTGTAAAACCAGATGTATAGTTCAGCCCACTTCCACTTATTTACACTTTTCATGCATTTTGAATATTATATTTATATAATAAAATTGTTTTTTTTTTCTTTTTTATTACTACACGTTTGCAGTTCATAATGATTATATTCACTGTAGGGGATTAGTACATGTACATAACACATTTCAATTACCTTTTCTCCCCCAACCCCATTTTATTTTTCCAGTATCAGATTCGTTTATTTATCTTATAAGAAATTAAGTACACTGGTCTTCATCACAGACACCTGATAAATACGAGCTATTTAATTCGGCAAACTCACTGACCCTAAATAAATCCTAAAATGCAGTAAAATATGAGGCAAATCAGAACCTTTATTGTCCATTTCTAATTACTACAAGCTTTTTGCCTTTCTCCTTTCTCCCCCCGGTTCAGTCACCGCAGAGAATATTCTGCCTATCATTTCCTCACTTGTCTTTATTATTCCTATATAGAAGATTTCTTTAGCAGTCAATTTCCAAGATGCTGGTTGCAATAAGAAGCTGTTGCAAATAACTGGCACTTGCTGTGAGAGCAAAATTTGCATTACAGTTTACAAATGCATCTTCCTTTGCAGAGATACTTAGCTATGATTGAGCAAACCATTTTACACAGCATATTTCCTCCCAAATACATAGGCTGTGTATGTGGGCACTGGCAAAAGGCTTTGAATGAGAACATAACATGTTTTTACCCATAGATGCTCTTAACATAAAACAGATTACTTAAATGTTACAAGCAGAAGGTACCAGTTATTAATTTCACCTTTTCTAAAGGAACAAGGAGAGGTGGATGGCGTTCTTATCCAGCTTTGGAGGGTGACTGGGTGTAGACTGAAAGCTGTGTTAATAGTATAGTGACTCTATTCTGACTTTAGAAGGGAAATGTTTATGTGTCCATATATATGGGGTAAAGAATGTTTCTCCCTTTCATGACCAATATATTCTTAATCTAACATATAATTTAAGCCTTGGAGTTCTATTAGTAGGATGAGCTCCCTCTTCTCCCCCATAATGAAGATGGTCACAACTGTTAACCCAGAATCATTATTAGTGTCTCCTTTTCCTCCTCACGATGCAGCAGTTTAGAGTACACATGGTATGTTTAAGGACACGGTTTGGAATGGAATGAGTTAGGGAGGGTGATGCTATGGGGAGGCATTTTAATAGCACATGGCCAAAATCCACTCCACAGTTATGTTGCCAGAGTGCAATCTCCATGAGGAAGTTAACTGACCGTCTTGCTGATTTCAGAATGTAGGTTTCTGAGTAGAAAAGGTATAATTTGTTTCTCTCTCAAACAGGAAAAAGGAGAGAAAAAATGGCTTCTTCAAGCAGAGCAAGTCTTGGATTAAGTATGTGATGAACACAGTGGAAACACGTGGGCTGTGGAATTGGATGAACCGGTTTGTCTTTGTTCTGACAAGTAGAGGCTGTAAGACTTGGGTGAGTTTTAATTAAACTCTTGCCCTAAGCCCCAGATTATTTAGCTATAAAACAAGAAGCTCTCACACAGCTCACAGAGGTCTGGGGAAGTCTGAGTATATTTGAGATGCACATAGTAAATGTAAAAACTGCTCCTATTCCTCTTCGACTGTGCACACACATCAGGCAGTACTATCGTTTATCGTATGTATGATAGGAATCTAAATCCTGTCAAAGGCCATCTGATTTCATTATGTTTCAGTCTTCAAAAAGGTCACTATCGTCTGCCATTTCCCAGTATCTGCTGGATTCAGAGAAGTCCAGTATGTATCTGTCTTCCCTGGACCAGCAATTGGACAAATGAGGATCATACTTTAGGTCTGTGTAAATCCAAATTAATATGCCTAATCTCCACCTTGCTTATAATTTAAACCCTGAAATGAGGACAATTTTTTTTTTTTTTTCCCACAATTGAATCACCATAATCTGGGAAGTTAAAAACAAAAACAAGTAACTAAAATAATCACAGAAATAAAGCATTCATGACAGTAAAATAAACAAATAATCTGTAGAGATGCCAGGATCGTGTTCTTATCTTGTATTTGCAATTTCTTGTTACAAATACACGGAAGAAATTTCTAGCTCCAGAGAATTTTCTATTTTCCGTGATTCAGCAAAACCACGTATAGCGGTTCAGAAAGAAGTACCCAGGAGGCTGCTATAAAGAGCAATGCCTTCCGGAAACAGAGTTTATAGACTCTTCTGGGAAACGAGGTACAGATCTCACTTACAGACCAAAAGACACACTTACAAAGCATTAGAGGGTAGATCCTTTCCACTGCAACTATGTACCACTGCTAAACGATTTTCATCATTTCTCCTGGAAGGTGGGAAAGTTTTCAGAGCTTTAAAGTGCTAGTAATACTAACAAAGCAATGAAAAAGTCAACAATAAATATGCTCAAGCAGAAATATATCTGGAAAAAAAAAGAAAAAGAAAATGACCCAGGAAGAGGCTTAGGAATACCCCCACGCACCCTTTCTTCTGATGTGTGCTCCCCCTCGCATGCTAAATACCTTGCTCAATAAGGGACGCATGTTTGGACTCGCTAACAGAGAAACCTTCTTTATTGTTCTAAATTTATTCTAAAACACTGTGGCAGGGAGCCAATTGTACGGCCTTCACTTGGTCCGCATTCATCGCCTCCTAGTCGCGCAGGGAGTTTTTATTCTTCAGTTCTGTTTCTGTAGTTGTAGCTGTGATTTCCAGAGATAAAATTTAATTTGAAACATTTCGGTGCATCACACCTTAAGTGTTTCACTGATGCCACAGCACTGAAGGGAAAATTGTTTACATTTTATCTCTTTACAAAATATTAGAAACGTAATTTATAGTCATCACTCCTTTTTAACATTAAAGTGTAATATGTTGAGCATTTGACCTGGAGAAGTACAATACATTGGTTTCAGTATTCCTGAGATCTCTGACTATTTAAAATAAAACAGAACACTTTCCAAGCCACTAAAACAAAAACCTTCAGAGGTGGTCTTAACATCTTTAAATTACATGTACTTACTTAATGAAATTTTATCCAAGTAGTCTGTGCTAGTTCAATATATTTTTTGTATGTGTGTGCTGGGGATTGAACTCTGGGCCTTGTGCTTGTAAGGCAAGCACTTGAACCACTGAGCTAACCCTAACCCTAAGTTCAATATTTTGAACACTGTTAAAGAAAATAAAATCAGGTTCAGTAGATCACAGTCATTATAAATTTACGAATGAGGCAGGCAATTAAACAAAGTGAAAACATCCAGAATTGAAACAGATCCTTTACTGGCTGGGGTCACCTTTGAAGAGTAAACAATCACCAAGAATAAGGCCATGACCAGTGTTCAGAATTACCCACATTCACTCTTTTCCAAGGATTACAGACATTAAAATGTTTGTAAATGTAACATAAGATATCTATTTTCTTTTTTTTCTGAGATGCACATTGGCATATACAGGGAATAAGTGACAGAATAATGGGAAAATACACAAATATACTTTTGGCTTTAAAACTCTAGAAAACTAAAATATAATTATGACTTTTGGGTTTAATTCATTTTACTTTCATTTAATAGTGCAATCTACTAAGAACACTCGGATGGCTTCATGTGAATGTTTGATTGCTTTGAGGCTTTAATAACTAAATACAATGCCTATGTTTTTTTTTTTTTTTTTCATTTTCCTCTCCCTCCCCACTTTCCTTCTCTCTTCCTTTTTCTCCTTTTGTCTCTTTTCTCAAATAGTAATCATGAAGGTCACGTAAAGTAAATCACTAAATAGGTTTATGTTAAACGGCATTAAATAGTAAGCATTTCCCTGCTTCCAAACTGCTATTTCTATTTCAGTTGATAAGTTTTAAGCTTCAGAGTTTTAAGGGGTGAAGGAATTTCTGTTCTGACGTGTAAGGAAGAAAATCTTCCTACTTCTGAAGTATAGAAACATATTTAAGAGATTCTGTGAGGAGAAATAGTATAAAAATCCTTTATATGTAAGTATTAGCTAATATAATGGAAAGAAGACAGAAAGGAATGGGATGGGAAAGGAGAGAGAGAGAGAGAGAGAGAGGAGGAGATTAAACTGAGAATGAATATGTGGGAGACTGGATTTGGTAGAAGCAGAGTAATTTAAGGCTTGTAAACCAGACAAACTTGATAAACGAAAAAAAGAAGTCAGAATGGCAAGAATATATTCATAAATATGATAAAATAAATGCAAAGTTTAGAATAAAATATTTTATTTCAACAGAAAACATCTTTAACATAATGCTCCCTTCGTATGATTTTCTTGATCATTTAAACATGATTTAAGTATTTTCAGGTTACAAGTCTAACTTTCTATGTAAGATTTAAGTATTGAATCTGTTATTGCACTAATTATTTCACTTTTTTCCATCAAAACATATTTTGCAGTAACAAACTAGCAAAGTCTGTATTTCTAGGATTTCTTGTCTCCATTTTGACTTACCACGTAAAGTATAAACTTTTCAAAATTTTCTACATCTGAATGTTATTGTAAATTCCCTGGCTTCATAATTTCTTTCTTTCCAAGATGTTTCCTTAATTTTTACCAAGCACAAAACTACATCTCTCTGTAAATACATCCTGAAAACTGAAATCTACTGTTTAAGAAATCTAGTTATTCCTCACCCCTCTCTCTCTTCCTCTCCCTCTTTCTTTCCCCTTCCTGCTCTCTCTTTCTCTCCCTCTCCCTCTTTCTTTCTCTTTCCTGCTCTCTCTCTCTGCATGAATTTCTTTGGAAAAAATAAATGTTCAAATAAAAAAAAAGAAATCTAGTTATTATAATAACATTTAAGTCTAGACATAGATTCCCAGATGATCCATATATTCAAAAATCATCACTTTTTATTGCTGAATCATGAATTTGAGACATCAAACAATACCATCTACAGCATTTGGCAACACCAAAATCTAGTAAATTAGTTGCTCCCCCTGGTCTAAGAACAACTCTCCTTGTCCCAATTCCTTAGTAGACACATATGCCCACTCCATATTCTAAAAAGTTAAACCTGGCAATCCTTTTTTAAGGTTCTCAAGAGTCACCTAATATCAGTGAGAAGTGGCAGCAGAAAAGAATGAGCTTTGCCCGCCTTTTCCCTCTCCTGAGCAGATGGCTGGCGAAAACTCGTTTCACACAGGAAATCAATTTTAGATGTTTGACTTGTATGTCAAGTGATAAACTAAAACTGCTAGGGAGGAGAAAAGTAGCCTTTGCATTTATTTCTATCTGTAAATATAATAATGTAAATATGAAAATCACAATTCTATTCCTGTTGTCTTTGTCACGTAAAAAATAAAAAAAAAAGGTCAATGGCAGTTTAGAACATGACATGTTTGTAGGCTACAATGTAGACACGTGGCCTTTCATAAGAATTAGTGTTTTACACAGTGTTTATAGAGACTAGACCTGTATCATGTTGGTATATTTTGAAATGGTTTGTAGTACAAAAAGATATCCGTATACAGCTAATCAATAATTAGATACAATCCTGAGAGTGATGCCGAACTTTCTGTCTTTGCCACTGGAGACAGCATCGTTTGCCAATGTCACTTTCTGGTTATTTTGATGAATTATTATGGTCCTTTTTAAGGCCAGATGTTACTGTTTAAAATAGACCCATGTTCCAGAAAGTGTAAGATGATATTTGAAAACTCCCCACTCACTGCAGTCTTCCCCTCAACCTCTTGCTGAAAGGGTTAGCTCCCTGTAGGACAAAATGCTGCTAAGTTTAAGACGGTAAGGAGGGAATGGAGAAGACTACTAGTGCTTCCTTCTGAAGATGGTGTGAGTAGGGTTCATAGAATTGTTCACAAGCTTACTATGTGCCACAGTAGTAAAAGATAAAATTATTATTTTCCTCCACAGAAACCTGAACAATCGTAAGTTATGTTTCCATGTCTGTGTTACCAAATATTTAGAGCACTTCTTGCTAAGAAATGTAATATAGCAATAGAAAGATGATTTAAAACATCTAAGTTTCCCCAAACAATGAAATCCTTAAATGAAATACTTAAGGTCTTCCATTTTAACACTTTCTTCTCTCATCTCCGAAAACAATAAGAAATTTAAAAAAAAAAAAAAAAACTGTGTTCAGCAGTGTTATATTTTATTTGTTCCTTATATCTCTGAAATTTAGAATTTTCTTGTACGACTAGTATTCGTGTCACACACACAAACACAAAAACAACTATTTGTTTCTCTTGATGATTCTAGAGCTCCCTATCCCTTATCTGTGTAAATCTTTCTTTAGGTTGAATGAATTGATTTTTGCTTCTTGTTGCAGTAGTTTAAAAACTGTCTCTTACACTATCTTTGGCTTAAGTGTTATAGAAAATTTCCTTTTATACTATCTTTGGCTTAAGTGTTAAAGACAATTTCCTAAAATTCAGGCTGTCATAACGTTTTTTGGTGGTACTTTTTTTTTTTTAATTCATTTTACTAAGTAGCTAAGTTGCTGAGGCTACACTCTATCTTGAGATCTTTATGACTCAGCCTCCCCGAGTGCTGGGATTTACAGGCATGTGCCACCACACCATTGTAATCTTAAAGGCCTGACTAACAAGCTTGCATTTATTCAATGAGAATCAAAAGATAAACAGGTATCCTAAAATAAACACACTGATGGTCGTGAGGAATACTAATTCAGTATGTTATTTTTGAGAAATCTACTTATTTTTCTGAAATATTTACAACTTTTAACATATAAGGTTAATTTTCACTGAATAGTTTTATTTCAGTATTGTTATAGATGATTATTTGTAAACGTAGCAATGAATACCAAAATTCAATATTATTCAATAAAAGAGGAGGCTGATTTCCTAGAAACAGAAGTAAAATTATTCTGGAAACTACTATCCAGCAATTACTTCTCCCTTAAAAGCCACAAACAAGTCCCACAAGCCAAATAGGGCATATGATAAAATGTACCGAACAATTCTCCACAGTTTAGCTTTTCATAGGAGAATAAATGTAAGGTGAGGCAGAAGGCTATTTCTATCGGGCACCATTTTTTGGAAAGAATGTGTTATTATTTCTTTTGTTACTCTACCATAGATGCCTTTCAGTCTTTATTTATTTATGTATAAAATCAAACACTATCTTTTTAACTTTAAGGATCATTTTTTTCCTTTAGTGGCAATGGATAATTAATATCCTGAATACAAATACAGTCAAACAAGGGAAGTTATTAAGTTAGTTCTTTGTTTCCCGGACTGACAACTTTTCATACCAATCTTAGTGCCAAAACTTGGATCGTGGTTAGTATTTTAGTTACTTCCCTTTGGCGCCTGCCTGATTTTTGTCCTGTTGAGTAAAAATAATATAGCATGAGCTTGAGTGGACTAGAGGATAGATGTAGTAACTTGCTTTAGATGTCTAAAACATTTTATAGAAAAGTCAAAGGTGCTGCCTGTGCTAAACAAACCCGCACAGGGACTAGGTTAATTATTTGCTGCACCTATGCACAAAAGGATATTTTCAGCAGTGACTGCAGAGATTTGGATTAATAAGGCTTGTTATATTAACAAGCCTTGTGTGCCTAATTCCAAGTACATTGCTCTACAAGTTGACACCTACACATTTGACTTAAACTGACACGAGACAAAGCATCACAGAAGCAAAAATTGCAAATGCTTTTAAGTCATTTCCCCTGTCCCATATTTTACCGTTTTCCATATAATCAGTGTATTTGTGATTTCAGGGACAAAGTTTTGAGCATTTTAAATAAGCTGTATTTAAATGATCATTTCATTTTGAAATTATTGTCGTGCATTTTTACTAAACTCCACATATCCATATGTGATAAATTTATTAAGCAAGCGAAAAGATGTATTCATTTTACAATATCCAGTCCAAAAATCCTCAGACATTTGAGTATGTTTTAATTTGAAAATTCTTTGTTCAAATTGAGCCATAGTAAATTCAAGACAAAGAATAAATTTCACAGTCTAAATTGATGAGCAAATAATAAAGGGGACTCTAAACAATCTGACTTGAGCATCTTTTGATGCAGCTTCAGTGACTCAGTTTAGTCCCTTTGGTATCTTATAAGATGTGTGTCAGTGTGAGTGTGTGTGTGTGAGAAAGAGATAGTGTGTGTGTTTCTTCCCTGCATACAACTCAAAAGTGCCATTTTTTTATTTAAAAAAAAACAAAAAATTCAAAGAAAAAACATATTTCTAGCTGAAAAGAATAAAAATGTGCTACACTGAAAGAAAAAAAAAATCAAAGCCTAGGCATGTATTTTATGTAGTTCATTTATTCTCATCACTTTCCTAACATTCTAAATTTCAATTTACAATTCGGAACAGATTTGATCAACATGCTTTCATGTGTCAGTATTTTTCAACTGCAATGAAAATAAACAAATGGATTTTATTTTCTACCAAATCGTGGAAATGCTGATTTCACTACAAAAGTTATTTGCTGTGGCATATGTCACATTGCACAACTCTTACAGAATAAAGCAGTGTCTGATTATTCAAAATTTACAAGATACTTGAGCCGGCTTCACATTCTTTGCATAAATAAACTCCTTTTTGTATCTTTTAATTTAAAAAAAAAACAAAATTTCATAACCAAGTAATAAGAGAATAACAAGAGTTATCACACTGTACATTGTAGTATATTCAAAGTATATGTTTATCTACTTTTAAAGTAAAGTGGTAACTCAGTTGGGGATTTAGCTCGGTGGCAGAGCGCTTGCCTAGCAAGTACAAGGCTCTGAGTTGATCCCCAGCAGCTCCCCCAACAAAAAAGTAGTTACTCAGAGTACAAGATATAAACCAAAAAGACTTCTACAAAAAAGAAACAGATAATACAAAACTTTCAGCAAAGTAAGATAAATTAGTATAAATGAAACAACTTAAAAGGTTCATCATTCTCTGAAACGATTTCCTCTCTCTTTAGAGAATATTTGGCATAACACATATTTGGCAAATCCACGCCGAGGGGCATGGATTACTTTATAAATGATCCTAAAGTGGATCTTATTTTAACTTTATAGAAACATAAACATCGTCGTGCAGCTCAGCTTTGTTATGGCCTATGAAAATGGCTAATGAAGTCCAGGAGTTAATCAAATTCAAAGGCTTCAGATTTTAGCGGAAAATTACTAAGTACTGTAGAAAATATGGAACATACATTATTTCCAAGAGATAAGACAAGGCTATGTGATCAAATTGCTAGTGTAATTCTTCTCAGTAAAATTCATCATTAGCTTTGGAAGTATAATATTTCAACATGAAAACTATTATGTCATACATTTTTATTCTGCCCCTCAGGAAATAAACAGATTTAAAT
The DNA here is from genome assembly GCA_004026905.1 of Hystrix cristata. Lineage (NCBI taxonomy): Eukaryota > Metazoa > Chordata > Mammalia > Rodentia > Hystricidae > Hystrix > Hystrix cristata. Next base: position 27,526 of record PVJO010009060.1, read on the forward strand.
TTCAAAATACTAATACTGGTCTGGATGCATAACAGTATAAACAAAGCAAAATTTATATCTGCTTCTCTTTATCACTGAACAGACCTGTACAAATAGGACAAAAAAGAAATGCAATAGAAAAAAAAATGCACTGAAAAAAGAGCTAGTATTTCTCAGAGAAAGATGCATATAGCTTTTTAGCCATCTATAGTGCTATCTTTTTCCTTTTTATTTTTACCCACATTTTATATTAGTGCATATCAGTCATACAGATTAATGGGTTTCATTTTGGTAGGCCTGTACGTGCACACAGCATACTTTTCCCATGACTTCCCTCACCCTGCTCTTCCCCCTAGTTTTCCATTTATACATTTCACGTGTGGATCTATATGGTATCAGTGGATAAAACTTTGATTCTAAAAATAAGAGGAAAACAACTGATGAGATTGTATGGAATCTAATGAAATGCCACAGATTAATTTTTTTTTAAATAAAAGAACTAGCTATTCTGAGTATTCTTAAATATTCTTAAGGATATTCTTAAATATCCTTAAGAATATTCTTAAATATTTAAAACAAACTTGGCCACTCCAACATAATCCTACTCTTCCGTCTCTCATTCCTTTAATTTCCATACTATGCTTTTCTTACTCGAAGGCAAATAGCTGTGCTGTGAACTAAAAGTCAAGTACACTCTAATGGAAACAGTATTTGTCAAAATGCCTCCCAAAATCCATCTGTACCAGAAAATATTTCAGATTCATCGACAACATATGCTACATGGCAACACTTCCAATTCTGTCTACATTACAATAAATGTCATCTCTTCATAGGTGGAATCTATTGCCTATCAATTCCCACTACCCACAAATAAATCTACTTTAATTGGCTGAGTAGTGTCTTAACAACGTGTAAAAACCGGCAGATTGTTTTGCGACAGCAAGCTCCTTCCTTTCCTGAGCTTCCGACTTAAATTTCCTCTTTTCGTCTATCTTTCTTGGGAAGCAATTTGCCTTTTCCCTCTCATTCTTTTTTAATTTAGAAGAATGAAAGACAAATGTACTCTCACAAAGGCAACCTAGATCCAAATATTAAGACAAGCAAGCAGAGACATGTAGAATGAGAGAAATAAAGCATTAAGAAAACAAGGATAAGCAAAAGAAGCACCACTCTTACCTTATATATCTAAAAGACAGTGTAAAATTGGTATAAATATAAGATTATTACCTTGTATACTGAGAGATGAAAAACTCTTACAAGTTCCCTCTCCTTTTTAAAACATAAAATTTGTAAGAAAGGTTCTCTGAATATCAATTCTTCACAACATTTCCTGACGAATGCCAGGGATTATTACTCATCTCCCTTCGAATTTTAGGCTATAGCAAAAATATTAACAGATGTGATGTGAGAGGAAAGTCGCACTACTAAATTTTAAGCATTGTGGCTTTAGTGAATATGATGGTATTTCTTGTGTGTGGTGGGTTGTTTGGTTTGATTTTTCTGGCCCTCTTAAAGAAGTGTGACTTGAACACTGTGAACCATCCTATCATTCAATGGTAGTTACTAGTTCATGTGTTCCAGGAAGAAAGTGTATTATTACTAGTCCATGGCAGGAAACTGTGGAGAAAAGGAAGAGAAATAATAATCTTACAGAACATACCAGAAAAGTTCTTACAAATTCTACTTCAGGTCATTTTCAAGACTATGAGTCCACTACATGTTCAGTAGACCTCAGATGCATTAGTATTTTCACTTCTCCCATATATCTAGTTTAACATTTTTATAAATGTGTAAAATTAGAATAATTCATACCCTAAAGGAGAACACCACTTTCAGAAATCAGAGTTAATTCACATGACTGAATCAATATGAGATTACCAATTTGACAAGGGAAATTTGCAATGGGAGCTGTCATGGAGGTGCACTTAGTATATGCTCAGATAGGCAGAAGTGTAATAGCAAGGCAGTCTCGATGGATAGAATAAAAAATAACAAAATTGTGAGACTCATACTTAGAATTTTACTGAAGTAGTGAAGGGGAAAACCTGGCTTTTGTTTTTCACAGGTCCAAGGCCATCGAGGTGACAGTGTCTCACTGAATGAGAAGTTGTTAGGAAACACATCTGAAAAAAACATCCTGACTGAGGGAGAAACTTAACCACCATCAAAACAGCAGATGTGTGTCACAGAAAAAAGTACCATCATATATTTCAAGTGTTAAAATGTGGCTGAGGTACTAGACTTTCTTTGTATGGTCCTGGAAGCATAACTGTATGATAAGGGAAAGATAAAATTTTGCTCAATTTTTGAAGAAACAAAATTTTCCATCTGAGCCTAAGAGTGAACAAATTTCTTCTGAAAGGGCAAATAATATCCTCTGGAAGTATTCAAACATGCCGTTGGAAAACTATAGAATGAATATAAATACAAAGTGATCTGCCTAGATGGTGTCCTTGGACCTTAAGATTTCATCATCTATAAATGCAAAAGACCAAAAAAGTAAACTTCTCTTTAACTAAGTTTGAGCATGTACAGCTAGTGACAGCATTATCTATTTCCCAGTTTTCTCAGAGATGTTATTAAATACCTAAAAAATTCCTATTGTCACATTTCTTGTACACTACTCAAAAGTTGGTACTACCAGAAAACAACAACAATAATAATAAAACCAAGAAACTAACAAGATCATCTGGGATTATCAGATTTAGTAAATTATACAATTTCCATTTAGGGAAATATCTCTGACTGTGCAAATAACAGTCTGTCTGTCTATCTGTTATCTATCTATCTATCTATCTATCTATCTATCTATATCTATCTATCTATCTATCTATCTATCTATCTATCTATCTATCTATCTGTATCTATCTATCTATCTACCTATCTATCTATCTAATTTTCTGTAAGATGTGGGCAATATCTGCAAAGATATCACCCAACCTTACTTATATTGAAAAGTAAAGAAATAGCTATCTGCAGACTTTATTAGTAGCACCTGCAATTATACCTAAGCACAACATATAAAATCACAGTCATTTGCTAACAAAAAGTAGCACCAGGGTGGTCAAACAAAACAAATGGAGTGATAACATTTTAATGTACATCAGCTGTTTTGCATAATTGTAATGAAAAAAGTCAAAATTTATAGTGCTCTTATGTTCATCATTTTATGGCACTTGTCTAGACACAAAGGAATGATAAATATTGTACTATGTATCTTGTTTCAATATATTCTAGACAACATTCTGTTTCTCTTCCTATCTAAAACCTTGCTACTTGCAGAGATTAAAAAAAATGCTTATGGATGAGTCTTTGTCCTACAATGCCCTTTATGAAATCTCCAAAGTTACAAATTATATTTTAGGAATATAAGTTCAGGGTATATGTTCAGGTCACTAGGAGTATTTGTCTTAACATTTTACATTGAATATGTACAGGCCAGACTTTTAAAGAAATAGTTTTGATGCAGAATAATCCCACTTAGAATGAATTTGAATACGTGCAAATTGTTTTCAGGGAAGCCAGGACTTCAAAGAAAGGTGTGGAAAAAGTCTAGTTAATATGCCATTTGTTGACAAGACATGGATGAATTCTGAGCTCATTAGATATGCTAATCTACATTAAATCTCATCAGCAACAAACAGTTAAGATTTCATCCATCTGAAATGCAAGTAATGACAGACAAGTTGTAGTCTAAAAAATTACAAGCAAGTCCATCATGATGGCGTGTGGTAAGGATAGAAGCTGGTAGCGATTGACGGCCAAGAAAAGAGAAAGACAGAAGCAAAAACAAAAACCTAGAGGTAGAAAGTTTCTTAGCTTGTGTAGTGTACTGGGCATGAAAGAAAGTGATCTGATTTGTCACATGGAAACTTCAGTCTCTTCAGTGGGGAATTGGGAGCACTATTCTTTCCAGTGAACTCACCACATAAATGAAAAAGAAAAATCATTCCCTGCAACCACCAGAGAATTAGGACTAACGAATGTTAATATGACATAATGAGAGCACTAGACACCTTAGCTCTAATTATCCCTCTTCAACTAAAGAATATTTAAAGTATATATGCTGAATTTAAACCACACCTAGAGAAGGATCTTCACTGAAGTGGGAAGTGGTCTGAAATAGCCTCTAATTTATTGATGTATCTATTTTAGCAAAAACATTTTATTTTCCAAATTATTGCTTAAACCTTCACCAACGCATATTTAAATTTTCTTTCATACGACTTCTAAACACAAAGAAAAGTATGGTATGTAGTGTTAGATGTTTGCACACATCGATTTTTTTATTCATAGAAAGTATGTAAATGTTAAGACATTTATAAAACAAATTTAATTGGAAATTCACAGTACCAAACAAAAATAAAAACTTTAGCTGAATTCAGATGTTCTGATGTTCATTAAAGACCAAAATTATGTTAAATAATTTACTGCATTTTAGTAGCATTTTGTTAAAAGTTTATCATACATTAAAAATCAAGTGTATTTTACTATAAACTACCATTTGAATACCTCTTACAGTGCATATCATAAATATTTTCTGTGTATTAAACACACAAGTGGAATTTAAAACAATGCTTGAAACTGATTTACAATCACAGCATTTTGTCATTATCTGTGTTAGAAACAATTACTGTCTAGTTTATGTGATAAATTCTGATTTTAATGGCTGAATTTTAAATCAGGAAGTATGTTCTGTCATTTTCATGATATGTTAACACACAGCAAAACAAAAAAGGGAGGTTTTAGTTACAATGTCAACATCAGAAATTCTTTTCATTGGAGAAAACTAACAAAATGTTTTCAAAATACTGAGAATCTCACAAAATACATTTTAAAACAATTATAAAAATAGAGATGGTCATAATTATTTAAGTCACAAACCTACTAGGGCTCCTTGTGTAATAAATATACTAAATACTGATTACAAAGTACAATTATGACCATAACGGTTAAGTGCTAATTATATGATCTTTGATTAGCTACCATATTCTAGACTGCAAATTCATAGACATAGTTGTAGAAACCTCTTTAATCACTTGTCTTATTGATATAGTATATATCTCCATTTCCTTTCCTTGTTTTCATTCACTCTTATATAAATGCAAATCCTTTCAAATGCATTTAGCCTCACCTCATGTGTAGGAAACTAGGGGCTCACTGGTTCACTTAGACACATGTTCTGTATTAGTGCAAGATAAGACTATTTGTTTTTCTCACAGTTGCAAATTGGAAATAAAATCTGAATAACTTCGCTATTTCTCCTTAAATTTCATCCTCATGGAATGGTTTTATTTCTTTTATCCATATTTTTGGAACAGAAAATATAGTTGCTTTTAGATCTTGACCACATTTTTCCTAAGGTGTGATTTATCAATGATTAGACAATGGCTAAATCATTCCTATGATGTATTCTTAAGTAGTAACCACAATTGAGTTTTGGGGTCTTTACATCACATTTTATTCACAGTTCATCACTGAGAATACTAACTTCCTGTAAATATTTCACGTTGGTAATGATGAAAGATGAGCTTGATAAAAATGCCAATGCTTGTGAACAATACAACCAGATATTTAACATCATATAATTTGAGGTCATCAAATATCATTGAATAAGCTTGCAAATTAAAGTTTTGATATTTTTTTTTCTTTTTTCTAAAATTTTAAATGTATTTTAAAAATCTGGATGTGGCTACAAGTAGTAGTACTTAGGGCAACAGAGTATATTATGTTTTACAGTGTTCTGGAAAATTCAAAACAAGTTTTGCATACCGGTCTACATATCAGATGGTAAAGTAGGTCTCTAGAAAATCTTTTTCTAAATACTTAATATAGTTCCACATTATGTAATGTATGAAGACAGTATAGAAAATATATTAAGTCAAAGGACCTGAAAACATCAGGAAAATCCTCAAATTAGAAGACTACATTGGTTATATTAATTAAAGCCTTAAGAACCAATATGTATCTTTTCAGAAACTTTGTACAAAACATGGTCAAAATTTGCACAGTCCTTTTGACTTACATTCCGTAGCATCAGATTCAGGTTCTGACAAAGGATTAAATACAGTACACACACAGTCGCCACACTCCACATTCCTTCACGACAGGCATTACTACTATGATGACATCTTATTGACAATTCTTTGTCCACAAACATATTAAAATGTCAAAGACAGCCCATTGCTAAAATCTCCCCTGTGGGCAAGATCTGAACACTCAGTACTCATCTGCAAGGCAGTGAAAGACAACAGAGCACTCTATAAATACTGAATGAATGAATATGTGTTTGTGTAGCACAACTGAATACATTTTTTGTTGTTTCTAAATTGTTTTTACTGGTATATGTGTGTAGTACATAATTTTACATTCCTTATAGGGATTTGCTGCATGTACATGATACAATTTAATTGCTTTTTTCATCCCATTTCCTTTTCCACTCTCCCTTCCACTCATCTCTCTATCTCAGATCCCCTTCTGTTTTTTGTTTCTTTGTTTGTTTGTTTGTTTTTGTACAACTGAATACATTTCAAATGATTGAATATATGGGTTATCTAAGGTTAATTGGTTTAAATTATTACCATACATTCTTCCTTACTTTTTATAAATTGGATTATTAAATTCAGCTCTTGGTTTATCAATCATTTAAATGAACAAATGGTGCATTAATTCAAATCAAACCGTAAAATACATATTAAATCTTTAAAATAATATGTCCTGCCATCGAAAGACTTACATTTGTTAAAACAAAACCTACATAACCAGATGACTAAATTTTTGGTGGGTTAATGGCCACATTTTCATGGTGCACAACAGGATCGTAGTTTATAAGCAAGAGATGAAGAGATGGAAGAGAATTTTAGTTTCATTAACGAGTGCATGATTTCATTAGTTCTGTACACGCAGCATTACCGTAGAGACCTGCCATAAGGCAGAATGCATACCAGCTCCTATTTGCTTCGTGGCAAAATACAATCATACAATAAATTCACTCTGATGCTGACTCTCAATTTAGCAAAACATAAGATGGTATCGAGGCGGTAGATAAACAAAGCACTTAAGAATGACGCGTCTGAGAAAAGGAGGCGAGATTAATGAGAATGTACACAAAAGAATTCAGTGCACGAGGGAAACAAGTGCTGGGCTTTTCCTGGGATGCAGGCAGTGTAAACAGAAGGGGAACGTGTAAACGCCGGCTGTGTGAAAAACAAAAATCTCCGGGATGACTTGATTTTTTTCATTTATACTTCCTTTTTAAGTTTTTATATTTTGCAACCATAGTAAGTAAAAGGAATGTGCAAAAAAGAAAAAATATAGACTATTTAGCCAGAAAAAATATGTTAGGGAATGAAGTTTGGAGGACACAAAACAGTGAGTTTGAAGATCACACACTGAAGAGCTCCCTCAGGGCCACCAGAAGCTGGTCTATAAATATCTTCAAGGTAACCCTGAGACGAAGGCAAAGGCATCATTCATAATGTCAGAAGATAGAAGGACACAGAACAATGGCCTGCGGCTAAAGAAGAAAAGTAGAAAGAAAAGAAAAAAAAAAAAAAACAAACGACTGGTTATTTTAAAAGTTCTGAACACTGAGGTCAGCGGGTTTGAATCACTGGCAGACAAGGGCATAGCAGTGATGGCTGTGGACAGTCAAGGACAATTTGATAAAGGCAGGTCAGATGGACAAATCAGGAACCAGATCACTCTTGGCACCGCAGAGCCTATGAAAGAGAAAGCAAATGTGGCTGAGAAGACGCCTTCCACGAGCCGTCCCGCCCCTCACTGCCTGTGTCGGGGGATAGGATCCCGGGCGCCACAGCACAACCAGCCAAAAACGTGTTGCATCCAGACCCTTGAGCATTAAAACAGCTCCCCTTCGTGTATAAAAAGGATGCGTGCTGACAAATACTCAGCGAAATTAAAGTGACCCTTTCTTCAGCCACACAAGGAACGCTATTCAGCTTACCTTACTTATGTTTTTACTAACCCGTGACACATTCGTGGGTTGTCATGCCACACACTGCACGTCACCCTAGGTATTTCACGTTATATGTGCCAAGGGTACCTTTCTACATCGATACATATAAGAAATTTGGGCAGAGGTAAGGATAAAGTTAGCTAAAAGCAGTGTAAGAATGAGAGAAAGGGGTCTTCTACATTCCTCACGGCTGCAAATCTTGGCTCCTGGTGGTGAGGGAGAGTGGAGGATGCAGTTTAAAGATGTTGCTAATTTTTTTTTTTAGTGAAACAGTAACAGAGTACGTTCATTTATTCATTCAGCAAACACACCAAGTGACATCGAGGTCTTGAACTCTGTTTGTAGTTGAGGGACATTGTGGTGGTGACAGAGTCCTGCAAACAGGCTGTTTTCTCCTGCTTCTTCACTCTGCTCTGAGATAAACGGTAAGTGCCTTTTACTCATTTTTCTCACTAACATAGAATGGCCTTGGCGTGTTACTGAATGAGCAGAACTGACACAGAATGAGCACACGTACAGGGAGGCACATGGTACACCACATGATGAGATGATGAGATAGCGAGACTGACTCAAAGGCCAGCAGGGGCATAAAGGGCCAGGAGCTTGTTCCTAAGAGAACTCTCTCTGCAAAGTTGGAGAAATATTTGAACTTAAATTCCCAAGTCACAGGGAGATGCAGGAAGACATACATTCACAAAGAAATTTGCAAAGCCGCAGTTCAGCTATGACATATACCGTGGATGCCTACTGGTTTAGCCAGCATCTCACCTTTTCAACACCACTGAACACCAAGTCTTGCCCGTGGCTGCTTCTGAAGAACTTTGGTGGGAACACATGTATATAGTTTGGAAAAGGCGAGAGGGCAATTTTCCATTCAAGGCAGATCTGTGTCTATAACATTTTATAAATTCCCCATTACCACCATATATTGTATTCAAAGAAGTGAAGTTTGAGTTTATTTTGATTCATTAATGAGATGTTAGCACTTTTTATGTGTGAGAAACACAGTTATTTTCTCTATATTAGCTTGACTAATTAGTACATCAGTGTTATGAGTTAAACATTAGATCTCAATTTATTTTACAGAGTAACAAATGGGCTCACAAACAGATTAAATAAATCAATCAAAGCCAGGAAATGGCAGAGTTGAAATCGAACTTATATTTCACTGTATTTCATTCACTTAGTCAAACTGTTCAGTGTTTATGTTAACAATAACATAGCTTATATAAGCTGTATCTTAGGTCCATGGATACAAGGGCGTATTTTATATTAATGAGTATTTTAAGGCTTTTTAAAAATATTTCTACCCAAGTTACCCTTTTCCCCTACCAGTACATGCTACAGTGAACCTGCAAGTGTTTAAGTCGATGTGTTGATATAATCTTTATAAAATCAGAGTAGGTCAAAAAGCTGTTGTTTATAATCTTATATTTCAAAACTGAGACATTTACAGATATAGCAAGTGACTATTTCAAAATCACTGGCCATATGGGAAGAGAGTTGAAAAAGAAAATCTTGGGGCTGGGGATTTAGCTCAGTGATTAGAGTGCTTGCCTTATAAGCACAAGGGCCTGAGTTCGATCCCCGGCACCACCAAAAAAAAAAAAAAAAAATCTTTGTGAGAACATGGATGATTAGGATTCAGTGACATCTGACATTCATCAGGATTTGTGCTTCGTCATTTTCTCAGATACAGTTTCATAGACTATTTGTTAAAAGATAAGTAAAAAGACAAGCCAATGTAGCCAATAAGCGGATTTCTAACATTGCTGGTTTTATTAACTACAACACTTACTATTTTTAATTTAAGATTTTCAAATAGATTCTAGAATGATGCTTAAATTGCTGAGATTTTGATTGCATTTTCTAACAATTTAACGCCACACATTTTTCTTCTCTACAAAATTTCTTTATATTGAAGCAAAATTTAACTTTATTCAAACATGAAATTCCTAGTTATTTGTTATAAGAAAATGTTACAGAATAAAGCAGATCATATTTCTTACCTAAATTCCGTGTTTAGATAAAGCTTGGCAAAAAGAGCTTTTGAACTAGTGAGATACATGCCATTGGTGGACCAGTAACACCAATGAATACAACCACCTAGACTCAGTCGAGGAATATAAGAACACGAAGATGCTTCAGGCCGTCTCCCCGGCCTTGATGTAATTCACCTGCAATAAAAATGTGGTACTTTCAAAGTAATAAATAATCACTCACGTTTTACCACGAATATGATAACGTGCCTGGTATCAACGAATTCATTTTGATAAAAATTAAATTCTTTAAATCTTTTGAATATAGAATATTTGGCAAAATTTAAAATATTAATTTTTCATCATGAAGAACTAGTTGGACAAAGACCTGATTATACAGCAGGATATATTAGGAATTAAAAAATATGTAGGCTACACATAAAATGGCTAGTAAGTGTGATAGGAAACCTGTAAATTTTCATCAGACTTCACAGAAAATTAGGAAAGAGGAAAGAAAAAAGAATCTGGGAAAAAGAAAGTAAAATTGGGAATATGAAATAATATAGAAAAAATTCCAAGTCTGAGTCCTTTTCATTTCTTGGGGTCCTCTCACTATTAGTGTTATCATTAGTGGTAAACAGGAATGGTGACATCTGAGAAATCAAGGAAGAGTTGTGAATGGTTGTTAAAAAATAGAAATGATAGCATGTTTACAATAAGGGAGAAATAGTGAATGCAATTTAATCTAACGCTTATTTGCTAGCTACCACCCAACTGATCTGTAGGCATTCACATGGCTCCAAATGTGCTTCAATTACTCCCAGGCCATGGATTGTGCACACCAGGAGAATACAGCTCTATGGCCTCAGGATGAGGTTAATTTACTACGACAGAGTAAATTCTGAATTTGGAAAATTCTGCATTGTGTAAATCATATAAATGTCAGTCTTGGGGCAAGAGGAATACTTAAACACTATTGTTCTTATTAATCTGTGAAATTAAAAGGATGTTTAAGCAGGTAATTGTCATTCGAAATGAAAGCCAAAACAACATATATTTTAATCAACATACTTATTAAATGTCAATTGGAATTTTCATCAACTAAATTATATCAGACTAACTTGCAATAATAAGCTTGCCAAATGTTAATTAAAAGAATAAATGTTAATTATTGGTTGATTTTAGTGTCTTTGGAGTTTCCAGAATTTCATGTTTATGATTACTAACCAATTAATCTTTTCTTACATTTTATCAGGTTTTAAAAAATCTAAGTAACCTTCATGTACAAAAAATGATGTCATGATAATTATCTTAATTAAAACGTATTTGACCACTAATGAAAATCTTCTTTTTTGGGGGATGGGGTGGTGTGCTGGGGATTGAACTCAGGGATATGTGCTTACTAGGCAAGTGATCTACTGCTGACCTAAACCGCCAAGCCCTCTCCCTTATTCATACCAAAATCAAGAGATCAGAAAATAATGCCTGCAAGCTAATATAAAAAATGTATACACTACACAAAGGGATTTTATTTTAAATACCTATTTAACACATGGAAACTTTCATATTGAAGTTAATCATTTACTTGGTGTATAATAGTTAAGGAGCCGAGTGACAATCTATTGTAATAATTTTAGTGTAATGCTACATTTTATTGTTTGTATATTGAAAATAAAATATTAAACAACAGTGTTAATGAAATAAGCATTTTGCCTCTTAAAAACTTAACAAAGACTACTAAGCAGATTTCTGCAAGTGGTTCGTTTTTCAATGATGTTAAATAAACTTTTGCTTGGATAATTTTGCTAGAAACCAACAGAGTATTCATACATTAGCCCTGGTCAAGTTTCAATAATTAATTTTCTAGCCTTACATTTTCAATAAAATAATCCTGAAAGAGTTGGATCTGATGTCACCTTAGTTTACAGTGGATGTAAAATATATACATACATACATATATATATATATATATAAATATATATATATATATATATAATAAGTTATACAATGTAAAATTATCAAGATAGTCTTCAATTCCTTCTTAAAAATTCGAGGATTCTACCAAAAAATCTGTAAGAAATTTAACTGGTCACAAGTGATGCCAGTTTATTTGTTTGGCCATGGTCTTCACATACACCTCTTAATTCTTTTTAACTTCGTAAATAATTCCTTGGGACACTAGGTCATCTATAACCACCTGGATTTTACATAGGAAATGCAAAATTTCAGGTAATATTTGTCCTTATTCATAGCCAGATTTTAATCTTTAGAAGGTAAGTTCAAAGGAATTGTTCTGTAACCTTAATTTAAAGGTGTATGAGTTTCTTGAATCTATAAATCACATATTCATTTTGATATGTCATGTCTTTTAAAGTACACTGATGTGAAGAATTTCCCATTTCTTTTCACTGCCACATCATGAGCAGAATGTTACCCTTAGCACATAATGGGTGACCAATACTTGTTTGGCAGATACAAGTATGAGTAAGGCCACAAACTGAAATTATGATAGCAGAAGTTGTCATCAAATATTTCTAATCCCACAAATTTGAAATATATGTAGTTTGTAAAAATAGCATGCACATACACTGAAAACAATGTCCAAGCATTTTAATATAATATGTAAGCTATTTTCCAGTATTAAATTGTGATGAATTCATTCAGTCACTTAACAAAAGTTTTTTTTTTTTTTGGAACTTTTTTATGATATGCAAACCATAATTCTAGGAGTCTACGAGTCACATTCTGACTCTATGAAATAGAGAATCATGTATAAAATAATTCAATTATATCGAAAAAGTGGTATGATGCAGTGTGAAAAAAATATGCTGAGAGAGACAAAAAAAAAAATCTAATTACATAGAAATCCATAGAGTCTTCATTGGAAGCGTGATTTAAGATTGGAAGGATAAATAGAAGTTTGGAAATCACAAGTCAAGAAAGTACTTCCAAAGAGAACACATTCATACAAAGGAGTTTATTCTATGTCTGACAAAACTGCTATTTTTTTCAGTATATTTTGATATACTGTATGGTGGAGGGAATGATAGCAACTATCACTGAAAGCATAGCTAGTAAAATTATTCACTATTTGAAGTTAAAGAATTAAATGAAACAGAATTTTTGAGCTTTGACAACTGACTGTGTCTCTATCTACTACTTCCTTTTAAGTAGAAATATATTCTGCAAAAAAAGTAAAATAGGATGTATGACTCACTTAATGTCATGTCCATTGTGGGTATTAGTGCTTTATCTAGAGCATATAAATCAGTTATTAAATGGAAACTACCAGGGTTTTATCAAAGCTGGTAATTCTGTATAAAAGTCTTATCATAATATTTGCATTGGTAACATACTAATTGCTTTCTTATCTCCTGGACCAACTTGGTATATGAAAGTCACCAATATATTAAAGAGGCAATAATGCTTTGCGATGTATTAGTAACTCCCATAAGACTAACTCATTTCATGTTCACTTACATGCTAAGTCTTTAATATTATATATAGCAAGTCAACTTTCACATACTATTTATTAAAATTGTATTCATTAAAACAGGGAGAGACTACAGATATATATTGCCTGAGAATAAAAAAAATGTTGGCTTTACTGGTGAGCTCCAAAAGGTTTCTGTTTTAATTATCTGTAGATATTCACAAATCACAACTAAGAGAAGAAATCTTTTAGCATCCCAGAGGTGCAGACACATCCATGCTTGAGGATTTTTAACTAGATCTTGGGAGAGGAGATTTTTTTTCTCTACTGCTCTAAGTCTTTAGATCTGTAATGGAACTCTGGATATAAGTGATTCTCCTACCATTTTATTTGAAGGGATCACGTATTTTACAATATTAGGATTTCAGCAAAGGCAAGGTCATTATTTTTCAAAATATTTTAATATAAAAGGTTATTGCTGGGGTTGGGGATTTAGCTCAGTGCTAGAGCACTTGCTTAGCAAGCTCAAGGCCCTTAGTTCAATCCCCAGGACCACAAAAAAGTCATTTTCTAGTAATCATAAGAATAAAACACAATTTGCTGCACTTTCTCCAACTCGCTTTATGGATTAATAGTATTTTAAATTTAAACACAGAGTCGCTGTTATAGTCTGAATGTTTGTCCACTGCAAAACTCGTATTGAAATTGCATTGCCTCTGTGGCAGTATTAAGAAGTTGGACCTTTAGGAGGTGATAGGACCCCTTCTGCACTGTTAGGGCAGGTTGAAATCAGGCACCTTTTGCAGGTTTCTTCCTCTGTCTTTGGCCACATGAAGCACGGAGGCTTTTGCCAGATGTTGGCATCCTGATCTCGTACTCACCAGCCTCCTGAACTGGGAAAAAATGTCTGGCTATTATAAATTGTGCAGTCGAAGATATTGTGTTATAGCAGTACAAATTGGGCTGAGAGAGTAATCAAAATCTCCTAGTGCCGGAGGATCATATACTTTTTAACCTACCTTTTGGTTCCAAAAAGAACTCTAGTTTTCCTAACTTTGGTTCTGGATTGTTCAGTTCTACTTCTTACATCCTGAGCTCTCTTTCTAAACATGGTTAAAAATAAAACTTTACTTTTTTTTTTCCATATTGAATTGACTGTAGAAACACAGTACATCCCTTAATTTCAGTTAAACTGTCATGAGTGTTGGCACAGACACTATGCGCCTTGCCTCTCTCCCACCGGATTGCTGGACGATGTACAAAGCACACGACTGCAGTCTCTTTTGAAGTCAAAGAAAGATCATGAGAAAGAAAGCTCTTTGAGAAATGTGTCACTCAATTGTGTGCTAGGATTTTCTTACTGATTTCTTCAGAGCCAGTATGAATTTTAAAACTACCAATTTCATCACTTGCAAAAATTCATAATAAAAACATTTTTAAATCAAGCTCAGCTGAGCAGACAATGGCCATGTTTTGCGTATATAGCTAAGAATCGATGTCTCTATCCTCCTGTACTTTGGTATCTCAGGGATATTGTCTCTGGGATTCTGTGTACAGGAAAATCTGTGATTGCTCAAGTTTCTTGGTGCAAAACGTCCACCTACACACATCTTTCCATAGACGTTAAATTGTCACTGCCCAGTTTGATGTAAATGTTATGTAAATAGCTGTTACACTGAATTGTTCATGGTGATGAAAACAGTCTGCACATGTTCAGTGCAGACATAATTATTTTCGAGTACTTTTGATGTTCAGCTGGTTGGATTTGCAGTTCAGTGGTTCTGTGGATGCAGAACCTTGTGGCCACAGAGACCCCACTGTACTCACGTTATACTCTGACAAGAAAGGGGGAAGCTAGGATTCAGCCACCATTACTCCAATGGTGACAACTCTTGTTGTTTCAAATTATTGACAACAAGAAAACAAAGGCAGCTTTTGACACACACTTCAAAAAGTTTGGATGTGTGCTCGCTTCGGCAGCACATATACTAAAATTGAAAAGGTGGGATTCTTATCCCGCAAGTCAAAAACTCAGTGGCTAAGAAGTTGCCTAGCAATAGTAGTCATTCAGGAAATATAAATAAAGTCATGTTGAAACAGTTTTCATGCCAAGATAAACGGCTAAATAAAAAGAACTGAAAATACCGATCATTGGTGAGGATGTGGCAAAACCAAAATCTCATAGATCGTGGGTGGAAGTGTAAATTGGCATAAGATCTTTGGAATAATGCTTGGCTTGGCAATATCTGCTAAAACTGAGAAAAAGCATATCATATGCTCCACAGTCCTACTCCTATGTATGTACCTAAAATAATTCTACACATATGTTCCCTAAAAGACATGTGCAAAAGGAAACTGGAAGGGACTCCTTAGCAGAATGCTGGGGATGTTACAATGTTGTTTCTTAATCTGAGTGGGTTTTTCTTTCAGTTTTTCAAGTACACGTGACACAAATACTTTAAGAATCTGTAACTTAATAAAAAGTTTATTTTTATTTTTAAAAATTGTCCTTCCAATTTTTGCCATTGGAGGCAAAACATTTTATCTGAACAACTTTGCACCGTCAGGACATCAAGACTATCTTCATAGTAGCACCCACGTTAACTCAGTAATGCAAAGATAGCAATGAGCATTCAATGAGGATGATAAAAGAACAGTTTTTCCCTACAGTTCCCTACACTTGGTCCCAAATGCCCAACAGGCTTGTAATACAGACATACTCAGGCTAAGCAAAATTAAATGGGTCTAGTGGAAATTCAAATTCACAGAGGCAATGTATATATACTGAAAATTCTATACAAAAAAAGTACAGAATAGCATAAAACAACTATTTCCTCTAAGATTATAAGCATGTAGCTTCCCTGCATCCTTAGTAACATTCTTATTGTCAATTTCTGACCAAATCTTGTGCTTTCAAATCAGGGATAACCTCAATTTAGCTGAATTTCATCTGAAGTAGCCCCTTCTTATCTGTACGAACTTGAAAGAAAATTTGATGAATATAGGCATTACTCATCTCAGGAAAAATGGTTAATAATATGACAGTGTATTTTAGCTGACCAAAAAATAGACAATTAGCATTAAGACTTTTATGATTACCAGCATTGAATTGCACCCTTGACATTTTCCAAGACAGCAGATTTTACGTGTTTTTCCCATATTTTAAAATAAAAGGTAAATAAAAGGTAATAAAATACAAAGTAAATTGTCTTAACTCTAGTAATCATTTTAGCATGTTTATCAATAAATCATATACACCTTAAATATAAAGACATGTAAATAAACGTAAAGTATGCTGCTTGTCTGCAGTAAGCACTTAACAAATATTAGCTGTCTCAGTTATTATTAGTCATTTTATTATTACTGACAGATCCTAGTTAGAGCTATCTTTGAAAGAAATGCTTGTTGTTCATGCTATTATTCATAAAATTATTTTTGATATTAAGCATTAAGTCATCTCATACATTAAACAAAATTTTGTACATCCTTTCTCATTTCTCGCTTCCTATCCTGAAGCTGTTCGTGGTTTTCATGAGGTTCAAATTGGTTTTGTTCCCCAAAAACAGTGGCCTCAGCTCTACTGTGTTAAGAATTAATAAAGGCCTAGAAGAAATTTTCTTAAAATTAAATTCCTCAGTTCATTTATTTTGCAAGCTAATGGACACCTGTGTTTTATCTTTAATTTCTCAAGTACACATTTGTTGGACAATTTAAAGTTTACTTTGAATTATCAACATTCATCACACAAGTGATGCTTGGTCATATAAGGAGAAAAAAAAGTCAGGGTCCTTAAACATATGATATGGTTGATGAAGTAGTTTTGCACAGTAAACAAATAACAGAAACTGATTTCTCTGCACATGATGAGAACTTGTCCATGACTTTGATGTGCAAACTGTGAAAGTGTGCAATTTTGATGTGCCAAGGCAGCAAGAAACGGATGGGGGCACTTTACAGTTTAATCACTAAAGCATGTCTCAGAGAATTTTCCTTACACAGGTTTTTGCGTGTGTTTATGTCCAGGAGGCACGTGGGTTGACACTGAAGTAACTGCCACTTTTATTTACAGGGAAAAAAGTGTAATCATTGCCAAACAAAATTAGGCCATTGCTTAATTTATTATTAACTTCTTTTATTTGATGTCAGGAAATTCTTTTGAGATTGTTGGCTGAAGTAAAATAATTTCTGTGACAAGCATCATATTTATAACACTCATAGAAAGTATTTCTACTGATACTCATTTTTGAAACTATGTTAGTTTTATAATGTACCAGGTTTCTGCAATCTTTCACTATGATTTATGTAAAGCAGACATCACCAGTTTTAATTTGTACTGAGCAAATAAGTTCAGACAGGTGTGAGGTCAACTTAGAAGCTACATATCGCAGCTCAGGAGTGTGAGTAGGTGGGTCTCAGACACACAAGATGTTCTATAATCTGAATTGTAAAACCACCCACTTCCTTTAATCAAAGTCTTTAACAAATATAGCTAGAGGATCATATTTTTTTCTTTGAAGAAGCTTTCATATTCTTTTCCTTATTTTCCATGCCTCGTTTCTTCTAGTTTTCGTCCTTACCGTGTGCTCCGCTGCGGCATCATTCGGAGACTTTGCCATCTCACTTTCACAATATGGCCTCGTGGAAACATGCAGATTTTGCGTTACACAGATCAGCTACACAGCCACAAAATCGACCCCAAGCATAATTAACTTTAAAATGACTCAACTTCCTTCAACCATGATCATTCTGTCTTTATTGAATTTTAATGTCTTTTATTTTAATCAAACAATATCCCTTCACAGGATATATACTAAGAAATGAGTTTTCCTAAATGAAATTGCTTTTTTATTGCCATTCTACCATACACTCCATTTACATCTCTAAAACATTAAACCCCATCTTTGGATGTTGCTTCACCAGCAAGTGAAGTGTGTTATCTGCATACTTTATGGGTCTGGACCGACAAGCTGTGTTAACAAGTGTGAATATCGCCTATGTTCTCAAAAATTATACACCAAAGCTATGAACAAATTTTGCATCCTCAAACTAAGAGAAATTTCAGGGACTGGTGTTGGATTCTTGCTTGTAAGTCTTCTACGTTTTAAAGGCGGGGAATTAGGAAAACCACTCAAGAATATAGTGAAATGGAAAGTTATGTTTTTATTCTTAGAATTATGTTTACCAAAGAAGAAAAGTAGTAAAAATATTTTTTACTGTAACATTCTGATTAATCTTAAGTAATCATCTAAAGGTTTTCCAAAAAATATATGCATATATTTTAACTTCAGCAGTTTATTTTGAAATTCCTAAATGCACACACACAGCTTCTGAAGCTAATCAATTATTCTTACAGTAAGTTTTAGGACAAAAATAATGCTAGTATTTTTATATTTATATTTTTATTACTGTATATATTTTTTAAAATTCTCCGTGGCTTTTAGTGCATTAAGAAAAGAATAATAGTTGGTGAATAATGAAAAATACTAAGCTATCTATGAAACAGGATAAACAGTAGATGTTTTATGACTTCTCAGCACTACATTTCTTCTCTATTACGCAGTTTCTGGGTTGCTCCATTATAAATCTTAAGACCATTTCTTTATATATCCTGAGATTACACCTTGTTGCCAGGCTATATATGCAAATAGTGAATTGGAATCCCATTACTTGGGAATAATAATCTATTTGGGTTTTTAATCTAAACTGAATGACTTTTGGGCAAATTTATCTGGTTGTATCCACCTCATAGCTTCACATGTAATGTTTCTAACCACAAAGAGATGGAGGAAGAGTCTATCCCCTGCTCCTGTAAGAGTTCTCTAGTGCACAAAACACGATCAATTTTCCCATTTACTCTCCTTTCATTGACTAGCATTCTTTACAGTGGCACAGTACACAGCAGAGTCTATGAATGTGATCCTTCCAAATAACAAAGTTAAATTATTATATGTAAAAAATTAAAAAGTAGATCTTAAATTCCAGACTAAAAACCATTACTTGACTGAAAGTATAATTTCACTTCAGTTTGTAGCAATCTATTCTTATCTTTCTAAATCACTTTGGCCTGAGATTTCAAGATAGTATTAAGATAAAATATTAATTTAGTGATAAATGATTAATTCAGTGTTGAAACATTTGTTCTCACAAATCAAACAGTAGCATTTATTTGCACATCATAATATTATTTCTTTTTCTTTTTATATTTAAACGCTGATCAAAACAAGCAAAACAAGGAGGAGGAGGAGGAGAAGTGGCAGCAGTAAGAGGGGAAGGAGGGGAATGGAGGGAAAAAGTACACGTGAAGGGCACAGTTCACCTTCAGAACTAACTTTATTACATTAGCAAAAAGCGTAAATGGTAGATTCTAATTCCAGATAGATTTGCATATTTCCTTTTTCAGTTTACACAGTTTCAGAAACTAACACATTTCATCAGAGCATGTCAAAAAATACATGGCACAAATGCCAGTTCAAGCTTTATCTCTCTAAATGCCCATACAGAAGGGGGCGCTCACTACACATATCGGAAAACTAAAATGGAGAAAAAATATGTAAGAAGTGTGTGACGTCAGATGAGCCTAGAAAAAATTCAGAAAATATTGCTTTCCTTTTATCTTCTCTTTCATAAAATAAAAAGACTTAAGACAATGTCACATACCCCATGAACACATCAAAGTAGTTTCATTCATCCGTGGGCCAAGAAGCATAATTATTTTTGGTTATCATTGGTAGACTATTTTCATGGTCATAGGGTATAGCTTTTCAATTCTGAAATGAATCTTTAGAATTGGGTTAAATTGTTGAAGAATTTAAGTTGTTGCTGCTCGGAATAAATTACTTTCTATGTTGCTTCTAATTTTGCTTGGTTTGCTACTTATTATAATACCAAAAATGACCATGACAAAGGAATTTTAAATGTTCTAATATAACAAATATTGCCACTTTTTGCATATTGTTTATCCTAAAATATAAGCTGAAAGTATGGAAAACAACATTAAGAGACATAAATTTGCATGATCGCTCTTTTATTTAAGCGTCTGTCTGTAGTGGTATAGCTCAGTGTTACAGCGTCTGTTTCAAGTGAGGGCCTGGATGGGTCCAATTCCCTACTGCACACACACCCCGCCTAGGTTTGTCTTCAATCTTTGGTAATATTTACCAAGTGGTCTGTTTTTACAATTTTGAAATTTTAAGCAACAGCATAAATAAATATCTAGATAAAAATAAGTAAAACTACAATCCTTGATTCTTTGGAATTTACCACAATTGTTCAACAATTTTCAAATTCCTTGCACATTCTTTCCTTGTTGTTTAAATTTCAGTATGATAAAGCAATGACTTGGTTAATTCAGCTTTAGAAATTATTTTCTTCTCTACAAATTCACCTGTTTATCTCTCATCCCCGGGTAGTGCAAGGCTGATCCTATAATCTGTTAATATCTGATTTACTGAGAGCTAGTTGTGCCCCACAGAGACTAAGCCATTCTTGCTCTCCAGCGCATTAAGAATTAATATTTACCCTTACTGGACCTTTCAGTTTCCACAAGAAACTTTAACAAAAGCTGTGCAAATCCCTATCCAACATATACTGGGAGGATTAATAATAATTCCTTTTGATCAGAATTACTTGGTTGGCCAGCAATGGTTTCCATGGTAATCAGGTGGTAGACAGGGCTGAGACTGATTTCATCAGTTGTAAGACATCATTAGAATTATCCTACATGTCTAATTAGAATTTACCAGGACAGACTTCTACATAGTGTAGCTCAGAGGCACAGGAAATGAAGTTATGAGTTTAAGCTGTTAGAAACCTTTTACAATGAAAGAAATTATTTTGCTTTCTCCTAATAAGATTTTTTTTCCCCTCTGCCAAGAATGTTATGCATTAGAGAGAAGATATTTTGAGAATGTTTTTTATGAGAACTGGAGCCAAGTGTGGTATAGCTACAATGAGAATTTCACTGAAAGTTTATTGTGCAGACAGAAAAAATATAATTCTTGATCTTGGAGATCTTAAATTTTAGAAAATATCAGCATAATACAGAGAATTGTGTCACTCAGTGATTGTGGTAATTATTTCACAATGGATATGCATATTAACATATCATGTAGTATACCTTAACCATATGCAGTCTTCATTTACTCAAATTTCTCCATTTAACTCTAATCTCATCTTTTACAAAGAACTTTTTTTCTCATTCACTTTATTATTTACTACGTTTACCCTACATCAGATTGGATTTTCCTCCAGATAGGTTGTTTATTTGACAAATATAAATTGCATATATTTTGAGGGTACAACATGATGTTTTGATATATGTATATATTGTAACATGATTTCCGCAAATGGGAGAGTTTCCTCCTTCCTTCTGACGAATACTATTCAGTCGTGTAAATATACCACATTTTTATTCCATACGTCTGCTGATGGACAAGTAGGGTAATTCCATACCTTGACTATTTGGGAATAATACTGCAATGAGTACAGATATTTTTTGAAGTATGGATTTTATTTTCATTAGAAATATACCTAAAGTACAATTGCTGGATTCAATGGTAGTTTTATATTCAATTTTAAAGGAACTTCAACACAGTTTTTCACTTACTCTACAAATTTTCATTCTCATGAGTGACTTTATGAGGTGCAATTAATAATATAGTAAATGCTGCTGCCAAGTGCCAGCCAATGGGAGACAGTCTTGGCTCCTGAAAACACTAGAGTGTGTCTTCATCCACTTGATTTGCTGCATCTGGCACCGTGGGACTTCTGGCTCTTCACCAAAATACGAATGTCTATGAAAGGGAAATATTTTAAAATAGATTCAGGATGTTGAGGCATCCAGGACAACAACTAAAGAGACTTGTGAAAGAGGAGTTGCAGATCTGCTTCAGAAACTGGCAAGAAGGATGAGATAAATATGTTCAAAGGAGTGAGCAGTATTTTGAGGATGCTTCATGGGACTGTGTCTTTAAATGCACTATTTTGAGGAGACTTAATGGAACTGTGCCTTTAAATTATTTTTTAAATTAAACATTCACCACACTTTCGGGTCACATTTCATTATATATATAGTATTAGATAATATTATATATGATATATATAATTTATTTATTAAAGAATTTTACCCCACAATTCAGCTGCTAATTCTGGAGAAAACAGTTAGTTACCAACATATGATAAATTATATTCAGCACTTAATCCTAATATCAAATGCAAAATCCACACTTTGAAACTAAAATAGATGGAGAGACAAAGAGAGACAGAGAATGAATAGTTGAAGATTATATTTGTGAGATAATTACTGGAGATTTATAAATTTATTCCAATGTATAGTGACTCGGTTCAAAAAAGCATGACTGGAATTTATGAAGTGTGGATAGGAGAAAGAGGACTTAGAAAAAAGTCAAATCATGAAAAGACTGGACACTTGGGTATATAAAAGTTATTAAAAGATCTATGCTGAAATTTTTGTGCTACAGATAAAAACAATGTTACTAGGTATATGTGCTGAAGATTAAAGTAAGGAAAGAGAATAAAATTTCATTATGATTTACCTGGGAAATATATGATTTCTTGACTGAAGATTAAAAAGTCATATGTTCATATTTAGTTTGATTAGTTGTCTACCACAGCCATGAATATTAATATCTCAGAGTCAGTTAAATGCTCAAATTATTTTATCTAAAGTTATGGAGTGTAAAAACATAGGATTCTTTAATTTTTATTCCTATATTCTGAAAAATATTCTTTTTCATATAAACAGCTAAAATGCTTTTGGAAATCAATAACACACTCAACAAATAAACCAGGGGAGAGAAAAAAATTCCAAAATTCTATTAACTGAAACTAAAATTTAAAATTTAGATTTCAAATGAATAATGTCACCTATTTGCTCTCTAAACATTTTAGATTGGTCATAAATTTTTGAACATGAGAGTGACCGTGCAATTAATTTAAACATTTCATTCTCTGCAAGCATAATTAAAAATTCAAGATATGAAAACTATACTCATTTAAAACCAAAAATAGTTAAGAAATTGTATGGAGTATTATTTTCCTAAGTCACATAGAAAAATTATTGAAAAACCTCTGATAGATTAAGTTACAAAATATATCTCCTTCATATTTTGTCAACATATGTGCCCAAAGTTAACACAATGAGATTGTCCCAAGTATTAGCCTCTTTGACTACACTGAGCTCACAGTAACCCTAAGGATTTTACTCATGCCTTTAAATTTTTTTTTCTTTTTTTTTTTTACAAATAAAACAGTTTTGCTTTGCTTGCTTCTTAACTTTTAAATATTTGTGCCCAAATAAATCTGCAGATGGCAATTAGGACTGAGCTCCTTTTTACCATCTGCCACTTATTGTAGTTCTTTTAAAAGACACAAAGTTTACTAAATTTAATAAAACAAAAAAAAAAAAGGTTTAAAGTATGTTTGGCTAGGACAAGACTAACCTATTGAATAGAATTTTTGAATAAACAATAATTGAAATTAAGCAAGTGAAAGTTGACATGTGATTTGTAAAAGCTGAGTACTTAACAAAGTAAGTTTTCTGTTGGAAGGACAGAAAAACGCAATTAGAACCTCTTCTTGAATGTATCTTTACAATATAGCTAACGTAGCTCAACATATTTTCAACTCATAAAAAAATACATAGCAACATTCTGAATTGGTAATTGTTCTATCAGTTTGGGGTAGTACAAAAAAATCCTACTGCTTTCTCTGATGTGAATCTCATCATAGTCATTTATACCTTAGTCATTTAGTTATCAAACTCCAATTAGTTTTTAATTGGGTAATATTTGCTGAATAGGTTCCTTTCTTTTCTCTTCTTAGCCACTCAAAGAGAAAATAAAATGCTAGTGAGGAATTTAGTTGTTGCCTATTTAGAAAGGAATTTCTCAATCTAAAATGGACATAAACTCTGAGGAAATGGTGTATTAGAAATATGGAAGTCTAGATTGTGTAGCATTTTTGGGTGACCTAATGATGGACATTCTCATCATTTTGTGAGAAATTGTTACAGAAGTATAGTTTGTTTGTTTTTTTTTTTTTTTGATAGATCACAGTCATAGTATTCCAAATACATTGCCAGAAAAATAGCCATTCACTGTGTGCAGTGAATGTGTGTGTACAGCCCACATGGATATGTGAGATAAACTGAGTGAATGCCACATTTCACATTGTAAGGGTCAGGCCCTGACTGGAGTCTACGGTAGTCCCTTTCAATACATAGCAAAACTTTTTAAGAAAAAATCGGTAGAAATGTAGCTAGGTTAATCCTAGGATTAAAGAGACTGAGTTATGAGGACAGGTTAAAAATCTTAGTTTAAAAAGAAAATCTTTGAAATTCCATGTACAGGCCTATCTTAGTAATATGTATTAAATCACATGCAGTTTTGATAATACTACATCAAAGAAACTGAGATAGAGATTTAATTGTGGGCTAACAAAAGGCAAATTAGATACACGTTGAGAGTATCATATTGATGAAAGGAAAACACTAAGAAATGCAGCTGGGAGGAAAATTCCTTTCCTTATAAAAGAGTGAGCTAGAGCATTTGCTGCCTACTATTTTTAAGTTTCACGTAATTTTTTTACAGACATACAATCAAGTTAGTAAATATGTCTCAGGAGATTAAATTAGGCTGCAAAAGTTCCTTTGAAATCTAAAATAATGGATCTGGTGGTCACGCAAACTGACATATTTTGGTACTTTGGGTCCCCTTTTTATTTCAATTCCTTCTTTGTTTTGATTAAAGATCCGGCCCCCAGCAGGATGACAAGGCTTTGAAATGCTGTATAAAGAAATGCAACAGGCTAGACAGTTCTCTTAGTGGAGCTCAGCAAGAGACAAGAGGTTAGCAGCATTTGCCCCTTCCAGTGAACTTACACAATCTTCTTGAAAACACTGAGATGAAGTGAAAAAGCAAAAGAAAAACTTCTATATTTAAGGTACCTTTTATAGTGAATATATAGTTAGCCACTAGTATTTGAACATATAACCAAAAGACAGCCTGCAGAATGATCAAAAGGAAAATTAAGAGTGAAACTGAACATCATTTCATGATTAAATTCGCCAGGGACTGTCCAGACATAACTCCAAAGTGATTATTAGATATTTCTTTTAGCTCTCATTATTTTGTCTTCCTGTCTGCCTTCTTCCCTTCATTTTCCTTTTATGCTTAGTTGAGAATGTAGATTCCTTTCGCGGGATCCCATTGATCCACATTTGGTTTCTGTCTGTCACTCCTGTCTTGCAGACTGTGAGCTCACTCCTCACCTCTACCATCCTCCACTGTGTTCCAGGGGCGCTGATGCTCCTCCACTTACAACGCTCAGATTTTCAACCACTTAATGGTACAAAAATGATATTCAGTAGAAATTGTATTTTGAATTTTAACAGCTTTCCCAGGCTACAAATATGAAGCACGACATTCTTTCCTGAATATCCGTCAGAAGCAGCAAGTCACAGTGCTCAGGGAGCCGCAGAATCACAAGCATAATACTGCACAGAGCGCCGGAGATAGTACTACTGCCACATCCACCCTACACGAGTCTACAGAAAATCAGTCTCACAAATGAAGCACCAAGTTGAATAGACAGTTTTAAAAAATACAGTATTTTCATTTTATCACTCATACCAATATTATATTACTGTAGGTATAATACTACAGTTTTAACAAATATGATATATTTACACGTAACTCAAGAGTTAGAAAAAATTTCCTATACGAACTAATTATATTACATGTATATAAGTGACCTTTGTGATTCCTAGATTGTAAAACCATTTAATATTCTACCAACTACACTTCATGAGTGTTACTTAATTTGTACATTAGGCTGGCATATGGCTTTGGAAAATGTCACATAAAATGTGAAGGAAGCAATAGAATGCTCTCAATAATTTCATTCACAGATTTAAAAGGTTATTTTTTCAAAGAATACAGAATGAAAATACACAGGAAACTAGATTTTGGGGTTTTCTGTTTTTTTTTTTTGTTTTTTTTTTTTTTTTTGGTGCCAGGCATTACACTTGCTAGGGCCTTACACTTGCTAGGCAAGCACTCGAACCACTGAGCTAAATCCCCAGCCCAACCATATATAAGATGTACATACCAAAATAAAATATAAGAACTAAAGATCTTAAGAGTCTTTTCCTCTAAAAGCTTTCAGTCTTATGAATTTGAGACAGTAACTGCCTAAATAATAATAATGACTCATAGGAGGGTAACTATAAACATATGGCCAAAGAGCAATGCGGAGTGAGGGGAGGCAGAGCATGCTGGCACTGACGAAAGCCCTACAGAAGTTTCAGAGAAAATGATACACTCAGAATGACAGAAAAGAGCTATGCTATTTTAATACAAAAAGAGCAGGAACAGGAGAAAAGGAGGAGAGAGTAAGAGTTTGAACATACACAGCCCTGTAGACTAATACCAGTAGTGACCAATGACATTTTCATGCAGAGTTACGATACTGTCAAAGTCATCAAATTGCAATCTGTACTGTATGTAATTTTATGCCAGTGTTTCTGATAACTTAGAAATGTAACGGCTATAAAAATTCACTCAAAAAGTAATATTTCTAATGCCAGGTCTGTGTTGAATAAAACGAATGAAATTCTTTCTACAAAGTAAAGTTTAGGAATCAGAAATCTAATTAGAACACTGTTTTATACTATTTTGAAGACCTACCTCTATAGAATGTGTCTTCATGTAATTTACTTAATGTGGATATTGCAAAATAATAAGTAGGTACTAGTCTTTCAAGTTGTATCTCCACATCAGCTGCTATGGTGTCATTTTAAAATGAACTTGATCATAACCACAACTTCTATTCATTTAAATATAGCTTTTTCTTCTAAATTATTATTTACTTAATATTCTCAGAGTTAATATTATTTTAACATCCTCCCCTCTCCCCTTCACATCCGTCTCCTGATCCCCTTCCATTTTTTCCTATATGTTTGCAGTACATGTTTACATTGGTTGTGTGGAGTTCGGACATGTACATAACACATCTTAATTCCTTTTTGCATTTCCCTTTTCCCTCCCCTCCCTCCACCTTTCTCTCCATCTCTTGATCCCCTTTCTGTTAGAGAAAGATCTAGCTCCCTACTTCTTATTACCTAACTTTTCTTTTGCTCCTTATATTTTGGTTTTCTCATATAAGAAAAAAACATATGATATTTAAGCTCATCTGTTTGACTCATTTCACTTAATGTAATGGACTTAAATTGCAGCCATTTTCTTACAAATGACTCAAGTTTATCTTTTTTATGGCAGAATAGTACTCCACTATGAACTTTTTAGTCTAGCTAAACCCTTTTCAATTTTGCTTTTAAAAAATTGTTTCGTTAATGTTTCATATTTTTATTTCTACTTCATTTACTTTTTTTCTGTCCTTTTAAAAAATTCAACATCTTTCATGATAAAATCTCTGAATAAATTAGTGATATGAGAATAGTAACTCAACATAATAAAGACTATTTATGACTAACTCATAGCAACCATACTAGGAGGGGAAAAGTGAATGTATTTCTAATAACTAGAAGGTGCTCACTTCATGGTTTTTATTCAAAATAGTACTGGAAGTTTTCACCAGCAAAATTACGTAAGAGAAAGAAATCAAGAGCTTACAGACAGAAAGGGAAAATGTCAAATTATCCAGTGTATTCCTATTTGTAGATGATTTGGAAAATCCTGAATATTCCACTAAAAGACAGTGATAACTAATAAATGAATTCGGAAACGTTGCAGGGTAAAATTCAACATACAAGAATCAAATCAGTAAGTTTCGGGGGATTTTTTGTGATGGTTGTTTTCTGTTTTTTTGTTTTGTTTTGTTTTGTTTTGTTTTTTCCAGTACTAAAGATTGAATCCAGACTGAGTTACATCCCTTTTTAAATTTTTAATTTGAAAAAAGCTCCCTTCAAGTTTCTCAGTTTGGCCTCCAATTTACTATTCTCTTGCCTGGACCCCTTGAGGAGCTCGGATTACAGGTATGCAGCACTGTGCCCAGCACTAGTAGCATTTTTATATATGAAGAGCAAGATTTCTGTGAAAGAAATCATGAAAACAACCTCATTTACAACAGTTGCAAAAGATAAATGAGACACCTAGGAATTAATTCAATCAAGGAAGTGAAAGTTCCCTACAATGAAAGTAACAAAACAGTGATAAAAAGAAATTGAAGACACACACATACACACACACACACACAAAACACACACACAATGGAAAGACCTCCTCTATTTACACAAGGAAATAATTAATATCATTAAAATGTCCATATCTTCCAAAGCAACTTGCAGGTTAAATGCATTCGATCATAATGTCAATGACATTCTTCACAAAACTAGAAAAAAATCCTAAAATTCAAATGAAAGCACAAAAGACTCTGAATAGATCAATTAATCTTGAGCAAACAGAACATAGCTGGAAGCATCACAATATATTTTCAACATATATTACAGAGCCATAGTAATTAAAAAAACACGCTACTTGCATATAAACAAATAAGCCAACAGAACAGAGTAGTAAATAAACTAGTGTACTATTGTCAGTTGATTCTCAACAAAGGTGACACAAACATGTTGGAGAAAGGACAGCCTCTTCAATAAAAGTCACTGGGAGCACTGGACGCTTACACACAAAAGATTGAAATTTTACCCTTATCTTCACTCTGTTCCAATTTCAACTCCAAACGGATCAAAGACCCAAATTTAAGACCTCAAACTAGAAAAGTCCTACATGAGACTTAGGGGAAACACTTCAATACATTGGTAAGGTCAGTGATTTTCTGGATCTAATCACAAAAACCCAAGACACAATAGTAAAATTTGACAAATACGATTAGATAAAAGTAAACAAGAAAACTTCTGCACAGCTAAGTAAACAATCAAGAGTGTGAACCTATAACCTACCGAATGGAAGAAAGTATTTGCCATTTATTTGTCTGTCAAAATATTAATATCCAGAAGATATATAAGAAATTAAAAATGTACCAAACCCCCAAAACTATTAGTTAAAAATGGGCAAATGATCTGAGTAGAAACTTTTCAAAAGAAATACAAATTACAGAATCTTCAAAGCTATTAGCTATCAGAGAAATACATATCAAAATCATGAGACATGATTTCACCCTTGCTACAGTGGCTAGTACAAAAAATACTGGTGAGGATAGAGAGAAACAAATAACTCTCACACACTGTTCGTGGGAATGTAAATTAGTAGAGCCATTATGGAGAACAATATGGAGGCACCCAAAACCTAAAAATAGATCTACCATACGATTATGCTATCCCATCTGGGTATATATGCAAAGAAAATGAATTTGGCATAAAAAATAAGAAAACTGCACACCCCTGTTTATTGAGACTATTCTCAAGAGCTAAGATACGGAATCAGCCTATGGAATCAACGGATGAATGGATAAGGAATCTGTACACACACACACACATACACACACACACACATGAATTATTATCCAGGTATAAAGATGAACAAATCTTGTCATTTGAGGAAAAAAGAATGGAAATATATAGGCCATTACATTCAATGAAATAAGTCAGACACAGAAATTCAAGTATCACATGTCCTTTTTCATATGTGCCAATTAAAAATTGACCTGCATATAGAATAGTGATTACTAGATGTTAGGAAAAAGGGGAAAGGTGAATAAAATGAAGTTAGATATGGTTAGTACATGCTGTATATCTGTACTGAATTATCACACTGAACCTTATTATTATATACAAATAGCATGTTAATCAAAATTATTTTAACAGTGTAGTTAAGCTAAATCTCTGAATGCTCTTTCCTCCTGTCATAAATTTAGATATATACCTATACACATACCTGAGTCCTCTCCACTTAAACATAATCTCCATATATAGTCAGTCATATGTGGGCCCTCTCCTTTTAAAGATAATCTCAAATTTCAGGTTCTACATAGAGGGGTCATCAATAAAACAGAGTGGCCTACAGTATTGTTACTCCTACTAGCTGTCATATGCTTTTCTGTGCAGGGATAGTCCATATGTGATACCGTTCTCTACCATTTCCGTTCATACCTCCGCAGCACTATAATCTCTCCCCAGGAAATCACTAATTTCTTTAAAGCCAGACTCTGGTTCTTCTTCGTTGTCCCTCTCAGTGCCTATTATAGTGATGAACGGCTTTTAACTGTGCTAACATAAACACTCTTGAAGTTAATTAAATAAGCTTCTCTTCCCAGTAATCCTCCAATCACAGTGGACACCCATGGGGACATCTGTGGAGATGTCATTTTGGAGGTTCCCAGCAGCCATGTTTCTGCAGAGGTAGAAGAACCAAGCTGGGCTAATCAAATTCCTTCTGAGAATCTGAAATTAGGATACCAATTCTACATTGTTTTCTTTTTTAAACATTTTTAGTCCTGAATTACTACTAATGATATATCATTATGTAGTAATTATAGAGATTGACAGATATCTCATTATAGTAATCTAGGAAAACATTTAAAAATTAAAATTTTAAAAACTAATCAATGTCCTTATTAAAATTTATTTATTTGATAATATTCAGACCCCAAAGAACTCATAAAATTAAAAATAGAAAAATTTGTCTTTGAAATAATAATTATGACTTTAGTAACATAATAACCTTTTTACATCTAAATACAATGTTCGGGAAGCAAAAGCCTTCTAAGACCCTTTTTTTGTCTCTTATGATAACGAAAGCCTCATAATTTATTTCAAAGAAAAAATATTGTATATCCATAACTATGTATTAAAATCTCCAAAGATTTGTTTTTTAAAGAAATGTAATTTTTCTAAAACAATATGTAGTCAGTTTCTGAGTAACAGTTATGAAAACATGCTTATAGTTACATAAAAGTTTGTATCTGAGGAAACAAAATATAAAGAGCTTTAATAAAAGGGAAAAGTTAAAACATTTGAATACTCCATTTTTTTTTAATTAGCACTTTTAATATTGAAGAACTTTTACAAATGCATTCAATATACAAATCCTATGGCATTAATACAAAGGTTCTAGGTACGTCTCCTTTTTCTCTTCCCAAAATGTGAATAAAATTTGACTTCTCCAATGTTGTCAGATGTATGAAAGACAGCAGTACTATGGAGGGAAGCATCCTCTCCTTCATGGCCAAAGGTGATGCACGTTAAAGACTGGGAGCTTTTTATCCCTTAAAAATGTATCACCTAAAGTCATGTGGAGAAGAGAAGGGGACCAGACTATCTCTATCCTGCAGGAAGGGTACTGAAGTAAAAGTCAGAGGATAACTGGCAGTTTTCTCTCTTTACAAAAAACATAATCTTCGAGTACCACTTTTCGGAAGAGCTAGGAAACGGAAAATTTAAGATTGTAAATTAGTTATAAGAGATTATTAGCTGACCCTCTCGAATGCATAGCTGTAAAATTTACTAAATTTCTACATTGACAAGAACAATGAAAATTGTTTCCTAATTAGTAAACATTTTAGAATAGTAGTTACTTAAATTAATTTTCTTTGGCTAGGGGCTTAGCTCAGGGGTTGGAGCACTTGCCTGGCAAGCACAAGGCCCTGAGTTAAATACTTAGCACCAAAGAAGAAAAAAAAAATTCTAAATTAACTTTCTTTGACTTTTAAAAATTCCTTCAGAGCTATTTGCCAACTTTCATATATTTTGAGTTTATGCAAAAAAGCAAAGGCTGTTAAAACTTAGCTAATTACAAGTTTAATAATTGACTTTGGCTGGGGATTTAGCTCAGTGATTAGAGTGCTTGCCTTGCAAGCACAAGGGCCTGAGTTCGATCCCCGGCACCACAAAAAAAAAAAAAAAAAAAAAAAAAAAAAAAAAAAAAAAAAAAAAAAAAAAAAAAAAAAAAAAAAAAAAAAAAAAAAAATTGACTTAAATTTTTTTCTAATATATATTTGGTTTATATTTACTTATTTTGAGTTCACTTACCCCTAGCCTAAACTATCATTCTTGTTCTAACACTGATCAATATCGGCTGTGGGGTGTTTGGCTTCTCATTCCTATACAGGTGTGCCTTGATTGATGCCAGGATTACATACCAATAAACACACTGAAAGTTGAAAATACTGTGAGTAGGTAAGCGTTAGCTCAGTGGTTTAGGACATGATCATCATACAAAAGGCCCTGGATTCAGCCTTCAGTAGCAAAGGAAAAAAAAAAAAAAGATAATATTACTACTACTACTAAAAGTGTCATAAACTGAAAATGCATAGTTCATACATTTACCTTACCAAACACCATAGCTTAGCTACAAAGCATACATTCCAACGTGAGTTGTTTGCTAGTGTGATCCTGTGGCGGACTGGAGCTGTGACTCACTGGTTGTCTTAGTCCCTTTTCTTTTTGCTGAGACACAACACCAGAGATCCAGATTTAAAGGAGGAAGTTTAGTTTGGCTTACTTTTCAGTCCATAGTCGGCCATCTCCAAGGCAGGATGGCAGGGCCAGGGCGCGGAAGGAGAGCTGGTGTTGACACGGCAGAGTAAAGGGAGGAGCCAGAAAGAGAGACGCACGCTTCCGGGTCCACCCCCATTGACAGCCTCTCCTGGAGGACCCCACTCCTAACAGGAAGTCAGCTATAAAGCCCTCCTAGTCCAACCTCCTTTCAAAACGTCACAGATGAGCCCGTGAGTCTTTGGGGGATCAGCCACATATAAATTATAACACTCGTGCTTCCCAGTACTGCCAGAAAGCTGTACATCACTCATCACTACACTAAAAAAAGGTCCAAATCCCAAGTATGATTTCTACCGATTGCATGCTGTTTTCATACTGTCATAAAACTGTGAAACACTGTAAATTGAGGACCATCTGCAAGTGGTCTTCTCCCTCCAAAAAGGTGTTGATTTTTATGCACACCGACATCCTTACAAGTTTTTAATCATTTTTTTACAGTGAAAA
>PVJO010009060.1:60930-71801 GCA_004026905.1 Hystrix cristata
TTTTTTTTTTTTTTTTTTTTTTTTTTTTTCTGTACCCATAATTTTATTTATTTATTTATTTATTTTTAATTTTTTTTATTTTTACCAAGAATATGTATTGGTACATTGTATACATAATGATCATAATCAACATGGTTATTTAGTGAAATAAATCAGACACTTATTAGTACACATCGAATTGTTTCTCTGATATGAGAAACCATTAGTGTAAATAAGGACAAAGAGGTAGAATAGCCCTGTATTTTTAAAATGAATTTGCATGTGGGGCTAACACATAGTTTCTGTTCATTCGTAACATACGGTTTCTTCTGACAGTGTTTCACTACGAAGACAGAGTATGAAAACTTGAAAAGTAATATTCTCTCTCTGATATTTAACCAAGAGAAAACTGAATAAGCTACCTGCTCTTAATCCCTGAAACTGCTGACTTGTATCACCTGCCCTTAGCTAACTTTAAAAATCGCCAGTTTAGAGGTGCAGGTCACATGTCTGACCTACAGGTTACCGGGTAAGACTCCATGAAGTTGATTACACAGACAATGATTACTTCCCAACCACCAATCATCTTTCCCTGTGCCTTAGCCAGTCCATAAATATTCTCATGCCCTATCCTCAGGGAGACAGATTAGAGACTTGCTTTTCCTTTTCTGCACATGGGCACTTCCTCAGTAAGCTCGTTTTTACAAAGGTCTATCATTTTAGTGACTGGCCTAGTCTACCATGAGCAGAATGGAGCTAGTTCAGTAACATTATCGTTCATCTTAACTACAGTATACAGTCAGTATAAGACCTTACTGAGAAATCCTATACATAAAAATGAAAGGGGAATGAAAGATTATTTATAGCCTACCTATAACTTCAGAAGTTTACGTGATCCTTGAAATTGTGCAAATGCTGAATTGATATACATCATTTTTCTGAGTTGAGCACTCATTGTACTTCCAAGTGTCTATAGATAACTCTGAGCATAGTTTAGTACTCTTATTTGGAAGCAAACTTTTAATACTTCTAAATAAACATATTCCAATATATTTTCACAACATGACAATGTTTTCAATATAATGCTTTTTAACTGATGGTTATACATTAAGAAAACAAAGAAAAATCAATAAAATCTAGAAAATTCAAGCAAAATTTTAAAAATCTTCATTCTGCTAATAAAGAATGGAATTTAACACTCAAGACATCTCTGGTGAATTTCTCCTTGTTTCAGTTTTACTGCATTAAAACTCAACTTTGAGAAGATCATCCGATCCCAATTTTTGCAGTTGCTCAACTTGCTTAATGTTAAAAATAGGCCATAACCTATTGAATTTGCATTATTTTTCCTCTTGCTCCCCCAAATATCACTGCCTAGCTCATTACTGTGTAATTTAAATAAGAGCAGAATTGAAAAGAATCTTATATTTGCCTATGGTAAACGTTAAATACATAGAAGATAATACAGAATAATATAACAAACACATGAGTACTACCATCAGCTTTGTCAAATATTATTATTTTATCATAATTGAATTGGATATTATTTGAAGAAATAAATCATCTTTTTTTTCAATCTTTCTTTTCTGCAGTACTGGGGACTGATCATAGGGGTGTCACGCTGACCTATGCACACAGCTCTTTTTTATTTTTAATTTTGAGATGGGTTCTCATTAAGGCAGTAACTTGCCCAGGCTGGGTGCAAACTTTCAGTCCTCCTGTTTCTCTTTCCAGTGTGCTGGGATTACAGGCCTGCACCTCCACACCTGGTTTGAACTTCTTAAATCTATTTCTTATCTCACTTCCCAGCAGTTACCACTATCTTAAATTTAATGATCATTGTGCTTATTCATGCTTTTTATTTTTATTACATACTCATAAAATAGATTATTTTAAAGTTTCTTAAATTGATATAGATGATGTCATACTATATCAAGTTTCTCGATATATATTTATAGAATATTTAAATCAAGTTTCTTGCACTTTCCTAAAATAAATTGTATTATTTCAATATTTATCCTCATTAATATGTAATGCTTCAATATGTTCACTTTTAATATTACATAGAATTCCAATGAATGCATCTAACAGCTGTTGACAACTCAAATAAAAACCCACATTGCTTTTTAAATCGAAGTAGAGCTTGTTTCTAATTTTAAAATAAATGGTTTATTACATTTACACTCAATTAAGAAAACTAAAAATACAAAAATCTATTGATGATCAAAAAAGAGATCACTTCTCATATGTATTATTTATGCCAGTGACTCCTAAATATTAATGTGCATTAAAAGTGCCTAGGGTGTTTTTAGAAATTCCAATTCCTAAATCATACCACATAATAATTAAATTAGAATGTCTGACGTGAAAACCAGCCAATATTTTTAAAATAGCCTCAGGTGTGTGTAAATTACAGCAAAGCTGGCAACCAATGAATTATGTTGAGCTTTTTTAAAAATGTAAAATACTGAGTTTTCGATAGCTCTCTTATAACTCTATGTACAATAATATAAATTACGCTATCTTCCTTTAGTTTTCATGCACTCTTTTTGGCTCAATTTCCACATATATGTCACTATTAAAATTGCTTTGCTGGTTCCTGAATAATATGCCTGGTATCATTGAATTCATCTGGTTACCAGCTTGTTCTCCATTGATTTAGTTTGCTAATTGTTATTGTTGAATGTTCACTTAAAAACTTACATTGAATTTATTTGCTGTTGTGAAGGTACTGGGGGGGTGGGGAGTTTTATAGGTAATTAAGTTACAAGAGTTCATTTTTATGAGTGGATTCATGCTATTTTTTAGGGAGGAGCTTAGCTACCTCAAGGGTGTTCTAAAATCAAGCATGTGGGCTTCTCAGCTTCCAGAGCTATGAGGAAGAAATTAGTATTATTTAAAAATTACCAAGTCTATGGTATTCTGTTGTAGCAGCGAACAAAAGACTATGAAAGGACATATACATTGAATATGTATCTGTCTTACACTTCAAGGTCCCAAGAATTTGGAAACATGTCTGTTAGTTAATTGTTTTAATATATGACATATTGCTACCTGTACAAAAACAAACCAAGTTTTTCCCGATAATGATACCTTGTATATAATGAAAATACTAACTCTCTAAATTTGGCTATCATTCTTTTGAAATGATGCATAATATTTGGGCTGTTTTACTGCAGACTATTTTTTTTTACCTTTATATAGTACATGTAGTTATTAAAATAATTTTTTGTTTAGCTTATTTCAGATCAGAATTTTATTTTTATCGATGTACATAAAGCTCTACCTAAATTAAGTAGAAATTATGTTGTATTTAGGTTTAGAATAATAATATATGCTCAAAAATATTTAATAATTTAACAAGGAATTATTTCCATTACAAACTTACTTTAAAAATCGACAAGGTCTCTCACTAAAAGTGTTAAGCGTACATCCTATCATTTTCTACTTTCTACATTGTGTTGATTTCTACTGCTTTCTTCACTTTCACAATTTGTGACTTTCTCCATCATTTCCCTAAATTACATGAAGTGTTTAACTTATCCATGCCTAATTCAATTGGAAATATGGTAGAACACAATTAGGGCATGTATATCACCAGTAAAATAAAATAGCGCCTTGATTTTACCCCAAATCTTATTCAAAACAGTTTTTGTTACTTCCAGAATTCAATAGTGACACTGAAAAAGCACAAACTTGCCATGCACTAAAATTGTGGGCGTCCAAGTTTTTCTCGGGAGAAAACAGTATAAGATAATGCCTGGTGTGGTGGCACAAACCTGCAATGCCACTGCTTGGGAGGCTGAGGCTTGAGCATTGCCTGGAGTTCCAAGCTGGCACAGGCTACAGAGTAAGTTCAAGGCCAACCTGAACCGCATAGTGACAACCTGTCCCCCAAAAATCCAGACCAAAGAAGATTATTGCAATAAAGTACATATACCTAAACAATTAGTTTAAACTTTCAATGATTCGAATTTCAACCTCGCCATCTAATCATTTTCATATTAAGCATCCTCTTCATTAACATTTTGTAAGCCAGAATATTGTCTATGTGATACAAAATTCCAAAGTCACATATGGCCATTAAATTAAATCAATGCAACCACCCCCGGTTTTTTTGTTTTTGTTTTTGTTTTTGTTTTTGTTTTGTTTGTTTGTTTGTTTGGTTTGGTTTGGTTTGGTTTGGTTTGGTTTGGTTTTTTTGAGAGGGGGGTGTTTAATTCTAGAAGAGCCTAAATATTCCAATTCTTGTTCCTGAAAAATAAAAATGTAATTCACTGCTGTCTGTTTATACTTGAAGTTACAGGGGAAACTGAAATATGTCATATTTTAGGTGGGAGATAATAAGCCTGGTTTGTTTCCCGAGGAAAGGTAGACACAGAAGAAAAGAATCCAACCTTATGAGTCACACAATTATTTGTATTTATAGGATTCTACTTTTGGGTTGTTTCCAGTACTGGAGTGGCCACTACCTCAACATGGGCGTTAAGCAGCATAGCAGTGCAGAGAAATGTAGAATTGACATATGTTTGATGTTAGGTTGCTCATTGGGTGAAAAATACTGTCAAAACAATGTCCATTTCTGACTTCGAAGTGGAAGCTGATGATTGTAATGACTTTTGAATGTTTTTAAAAAGGGCTTTTATTTTTTGCTTTTAACTGTGAGTTGATATACTGATGTAAATCTCTGTAGCACTTAAAATCACAAAACCACAAAAGGAACGACAACCACAAAAACTGATATGGAAAAAACGTTTGTTTTTAGGGAGTATTGGAGAGTCAGTTAGAAGATTTCTATTGCAAATTCCAATTGCTTTAGTGCCAGTTTACCTCACTTTCCTAATAAACAAGAAGACAAAATGGATTATCGTGCTCAAAGCTATGCATCAGTGTTTGATGTTTTAGAATTTAATAAGTATCTGCATCTCACATCAGATTCTAGATTCAATGCAGTTAGCTCTAGGCTTGCTTTTGACTCCTTTAACATTTATATGGATTATGTAAATCACACATAACTCAGGAAAACATGGTGAGGCGGTGTACAACTGTTTTTCTCCCACAGAATTTCATTATCTAAACCCCACATCCAGTTAACAGTTACAGTTTATTTATTTAAAAGGCATCTGCGTTCTAGATAAAAGAGTGAGGCAAAACAACAAGAAAAGTAACATAGAATTTGTTCTATATCATGTGAAAAAATCAATAATGCCATTTTAATGTTTTTGTGTTATACCATTTAAGTTTGCTAAGCTTTGTGACAACCAATCTCTTGCAGCTAGAGATATGAAATACAAACACTGGATATTGTTTAAAATACACAATAGGAATTAGCACAACAAAAAACTCATCAGCTACCGAGTTAAATATACTAAATTGTAGCTTAAATAATACCGCAGATAAGGAAAAGAAAAGAAAGCAGCTTTATAATTTACAAATATAGCACAAACATTCAAATGCAGAATTGCTACCTTCTATAATAGAAAGAATTTTATCAGCCCGAAGTTGCCTTACTCGCAGGAAGCCAAGGGGAAATGATCTGTACAGTCAATACGGCTTACATGAAGAATTTTATACATGGTAATATTAGAATATCAGTAATGGTAGAGGGAAATCGTAAATATCCACAAAATTCTGTCAAGTAGGGTGAATCTCAGCTTTAAGAAGAAGAAACATAACTAACAACTAAGAACAAGTTATAAGAAGCCTGCGACTTTTCTCTGAGGGGCTGAAAAGCATTCTATGGGTGTTTTACCAGTGATACTAGACAGTACTTAAATTTAAACTGTCTTCCTGCTTAAAAAGTAAACATACCTGGTGTTTTCAGTGACTTTCTCCAAGGTCACACAGATAAATCAGTGGGAGAGACAGGTGGAGTTGCTGAGCGCCGGACAGGAAGGCCGCAGACTCAGCCGGGGGTGGGGTGGGGGGGTGTAGCGCATACCTCCTCCTGCACCTGCGCCTCACTGAGGACGAACGCCCTGAGCCCCGCGGAATCTCGATGCAGGGGACACCCGGAGGCTTCTCCCTACATTCAGGTTGTTTCTTCAACTTTTAAAAATAATGCTGATAAGATTATTCACATTTATGAAAGGCACACTGCAAGAGGATTCAGCCAAGGGTGTTTTACCATCTTTTTAAAACAAATTATTAGAGGTGGAAACAAGGACCGTTCATACTGGTTAACAGTTGAGACTTTCCACATACTGCTCCATCCCATCACTAAGTGTAGCCCTAAGAGACTGGCTTTAAAATGTTAAAATAAATTAATCAGGAGTCAGTTCATAACATATCGCTAGCATATTAAACCTCTTAAAAGATTATGCTTGACTCACATAGTCATCTGTGATTCATTCTTGTGGAATTTGAGTCTACAAATCACATTTGTTACATTTTAGAATTTCTTTGCATAGTTTTCTGTTATATCAAAATTAAATAAATCTTCTTTTACCAAAAATACTTATTTATCTTCAAGTTCCTCTGAGATACCGCACATTTCTGTTCTTCTCAGACTTCAGTGAATTAAAATTAAGGGTTTGTGTTAAATGTGGAAAAACTGTTTAGAAGTAGTATTGATCGTGAAATAAATACCTCAGAGTCAAATAATGTTTTTAGTTTGACTAATATTTTAATGCATATGCATTGTAATCTTTAAAAAGAATCTGTGCCCATATAAACAGCTCTTCAAGAAAAAAAAATGTTACTAATGTGTTATGTTGATGGTGATTTTGCATTATTTTCAAAGGTGTCATGGTAGTAAAGCAAGATACACGTGAAGCCTATAATATTAGAAATTTGTTGTTTTATGTCTCTATATAATTCATTTGCTTTTTTCACGAGTAATGTTGTCATAGTGTCCTGACAATTAATAAATAACTACTTTAGACACATCAATTACACTGAGCAACATGTTCTCGCCAGGTGAATTGTGAAGAAAATTATGACTGTAGCCAATGCTAATTTTTCTTTTGACATTAAAACAATAAACATATAGGATTATAAAAATGAACAATTTGTCACACAAGTGAAAAGATGTTAATGGAAAGATACTTGTGTAATCAGAGACCTTAATGTATCGTTGTCAACCACCTCTACTACTGAGTACCTGACTCAGTAGGGTAGTGGAGCAAATCTGTATCAACATGCAAGAACTGATTGCCAAGTAGTCACAAATTCTGCAAACAGTTGTTAATGTGACATCAGTCACAGTGGGAGCATTTACACCATGGAAATTGGCAACGGTACAGACATGCCTCCCCCAGCCCCCTGACTAATACACCACTATTATTATGCAGAAACATCTGTGCAGAATACTGCAACAGGGGGTAAATGATAATAGCTGAGACCCAGCCCCAGTGTTTAACATACATATTTGAAATGATTGGAGTGGAGAGATAAATAAAGCTTGCAAAATGAAAAGACAAAGAATGTTGATTTCGACAGTTCAAACTTTCACTGTAAGTAATAAAGAAATCAGGAAGGAATATTCATTAAAGGATTTGGTTGAAAAATAATTGTTTGCCTGAGGATGAAATTAAGTAGAACGAGAGGGGGGCTACGCATTGCAGTTCAAACCATCCACAACCACATCTTCGTCTATGAAAATAGTTCCCTAAATTGGCTTCATATTAGAATCATCTAGAGAAACTCAAAGATACTGCTGTGTGTGTTCCACCCCGAGAGACTGTGACTTCATTTGTTTGGAAGATGGCCTGAGCTTTGGAATGTTCAAAAGATCAACAGATGCTTCTAGTGTGCAGATTAGTTTGAAAAATACTGGCATGCGATTCAAACATTTCAAAACTTCTAATGTCTTACATTCTTTAAGCAGAGATAAAAAGTGATACATGGCAAACCATTTAGGATCTTGCAAGTCAGTTCCCCTACATGTGCTGGTTACACTCTTTTACTCTATTTTATAGGAAGACTTCAGCAAAATGAATTCAGTTGCTCTCTACAACCTGTAAAGGAAAAAAATATTCTTTGAATAAACTAAAATATGATGTCACTACTAGGACATTTTTTCAAATAAAATGCCTTATGGACACACCCTAACAAATACAGGACTCAGGATTATGTTTGCGACTGTGATGGAAGAAGCAGATTAATCAACTCCCAAGTGCTAATTTGCCAGGGAGAGAACTACATTCTTAGGTATAAGCGCTGCTATTGGGAGATGTATTGAAATTACAGACATTTAGATTTCTTCTGTACTTTGCATTCTAGAGTACAAAGTACATTCTCTCAGGAATTAAAGTTCTCCCCTTCTTCTGACTGTCAAACAGAATTGCAAGCTTTTCAAGAAAACAGGATGGCTTAGCACATGTCACATAAAATTTGAGCAGTGTTCTTTCTTCTCTACTTATAACTCACCATTTTTATTTTTGTTTTACAGTAAACAACAAAATGATCGAGTCAGAGAGAGGAGACAGAGAGAGAGAGAGAGAGGGAGGCAGACTCCAAAACTGATTGACTCAGTATGTCTGGTGTGAGGCCTAGAGTTCTGCATTTTTATTACCAAGCTCAAAAGGAAATCTGGTATTTTGTGCTCTACCAGTCTACTGACCTCACTTTTACCAGTGTGAGTGTAAATACTTGGAATAAAAAACAATTTGCCGACTTCATGGATTCACTCCTTCTACAGACACCATGAAAATACAGTTTGTAGATGCAGGAATATCTCAGACACAACCGATGATGCTACATTCTCTTTCCTCCCCAAATCATCACACTTTCCTCAAAGGTACAATTAGTCGTTACTAGCCAGGGATATTTTGTCAGGCATTGGCGTGAATAAGCAATGACTCTAAACATGATTCTCTATTATTTATTAATATATGAGTCTTGTTGAAAAAAGAAGAGGCAAAACAATCCATCAGCATTACGAATTAAAATTTAAGTGATGCCAGAATTGCAGAGTACATTCATTATACGCTGCATACCCCAAAGTGATCAATGGGATCCAAACTGTTAAAATACTTGTGTTGTAAATACGGAAACATAATTATTGGAATCTTTTCTCATTATGTATGTTTTGCACACCAGCAAGTATGTTCCAGTGGTCAAGGCAGGGAGGAGCCCAGCACACAATGCAAACCAGCCCATTAAGACAAGGCCCTGAGTTCGATCCCCAGCACCATTAAGACAAACACAGTCACTGTCTTAGGAAGCAAACTGAATGATTAAAAAAAAAAAAAAGTGCTCCTGCTGCAGCTTCGTGGTGCGATCAATGGCATTCACCTTCCTCTCTCAGCGTGAGCGGAATGTCTATCAAAACCAGAAAACGGAAGGCTTCAGAAGCATTATGTAGCTAAAAAGGGAGACTATTTTACCCATTAGTAATAAATGTACCTGCTGAGCAGAACACAGCTATACCTGAAAAGGTTTCACAATTCTCTTTTGCTTAGCCCTGCCTGCTATGAGAGAACCAGTGTGCTAAAGAGCATTTTGTAAAAGCAAAAGAGTTTATATAATTGACTTTACTGGAATTAGAAGAAAGAGTACAGTGTGCTCAACCTGAAGCAGCCCAAGTCTATGATGAAGGAAAATTGCACAATTTAATAGCCAGATATAGAGACTGTGCAGTAATAGAAGTAATCAAAGACTTGGACATGCTTAAAGGAACAAATCTTTTCCCTTTACTCCAGAAAGAGGACTGCAAGTGGACTATTGGCAGGAGAGAGCTTGGCCAGAGCTCCCTAAATTTGTGTAGTACGCCTAGGAAAGGAGGAGATGAATATGAGTATCTTAATGTCACAGTGTCTTCTGGAAATTTGATTTTTGTATTCTAAGTTCTAACTTTTATTTCTTTTGTGCAAAGGACATTATTTTATATGTTGAACTTAATTTTTCACTGACTTCATTTCAGCCACAGCCAACTCTGCCTTCACTGAGGCTACTATCTTCTATACCTAATACATATTTTCTGTAGAAAGGGAAAAACTAAGCCATATTTAGGGTGAAAGCATATTACCCTTTCTTGAACATCTGGTGGAAAGTGAAGTTTCAGCAGTAGCAATTTATACATCTGTATCATCTTGAGTGAAATGTGACTTGAGTGATTTAATAGCAAGAGGAACTCTGATTTACACCACAGCACTGAGAAAATAGCAGCCTGGGAAATCAGAAGTACAAAGATGATAACCTTGGATGATCTTTAAAAAAATGTTTGTGTGACCAGAATTCAAGTGATGAGAAACACGTCCGGTTGTGAACTATAATACTTTAATAAATCTAGAAAACTAAATATAAGAATTTTGATTGCACAAAACAAATACAGTATAAATCATTTAAATCTTGTCATACCCTGAATTTAACAATATTTGTAATGATTCAGACTAACTAGTTGAGCTGTGAATTACAACTAAATTCCTAGTTAAATACATGTAAAATTAATTTTAGTGAGACAGAAATATATGTGACAGCTTAATTAGTATGATTTATATACTTCAAAAATTATGCTATTAAGGTAGGCAGTATACTGACTAGTTTTACTCACATCAAAAAAAAAAAAATTATCATAGATCTGCAAGGACCTGCCCGGGTCCCACGAGACACGTGGGACAGCGCGAGCAGCCTTCTAAACAGGAGAATATGGCTGGCTGAGGTGAGACAGGTGCACAAGCAGTCGGCAGACATGCCCACCACGCTACCGGGGGCGCGCAGCCCACCCGCGCACCAGCAGGGTCTGGATCCATCAACATATATCAACATATATGCATAAGGTCGGGGACTCAACACGGGTAACACTGTTTTCTGCTTTTCCCCCCAGACTTTATTTTTGCTGTTGTTGTTGTTGTTGTTTTGTTTTGTTTTGTTTTGTTTTTTGGTTCTTTGTATGTTTGTTTTTTCCCCCTTTTTCTTCTCCCATTGTCCTCCTTTAGCTTTTTTCTTTG
>PVJO010009061.1:0-71677 GCA_004026905.1 Hystrix cristata
AACCATAAGTGTAAATAAGGACAAAGGGGTAGAATAGTTATTGTATTTAAAAGAGAGAACTAGATAGGGAAAAGGGGGATAAAGAAGAAGGTTAA
Source organism: Hystrix cristata (assembly GCA_004026905.1). NCBI lineage: Eukaryota > Metazoa > Chordata > Mammalia > Rodentia > Hystricidae > Hystrix > Hystrix cristata. The sequence continues at coordinate 96 of PVJO010009061.1, forward strand.
AAGAAAAGTAAGATGAAAGGGGGGAAAAATGGTAAAGTGTAGTTACACTTATTGCAAATAGGGAGGGGTGGGTGAATGGAAGGGAGGGGAGGGGAAGGGGGGAATAGGGGGGAAAACCAAGATGTATCATGTACAGGTACAAAATAACCATGTTGATTATGATCATTATGTATGCAATGTACCAATACATGTTCTTGGTAAAAGATAATAAAAAAAAATGTTCTTGCAGATACAATTTCTGAGAAAATCACAGTTAATATTTTATGCAGAAATTTCTACAACCTTATATATTTTATTTCCTGTTCAAGATAAAGCATCTTGTCTAATACATCGTGAGGACTGAGCCTTAGTCCCCTTCCTTGGGGTCAGGAAGCCCCTCTTGGGGAGATGACACCATGTCAGTGGTGGTCTTATGTCCTAGGGGACAAGATTCTGCCTTGTTCGTCCATTTCTGTCTGGCATCTGGCAAACAGTAGACGCTCAAAAAAACTGCGGCAAGAATTCATAAAGATTTGATGTCAACCATGACTAAATGAAGATAAATGGATTTTAATTTTTATTTACATATTCTTTCACATGTTCCTTCTGAGACAGAAACAAACAGTGGTTGAAAAGACAAGGGAGAATAAGGTTCCAAGCTGTTCTTGAGACATGAGGTTTTAAAGAAGCAGTGACACCTTCCAGTTCAATATGGGTGATAACACACCTAATAATATGTTTTGAGTAGACATTTTGAGGTGCTCTTCAGGAGACTTTCAGGCTGAAAGCAATTTCTCAGAGGGGCCTGGAGAGGTTTATGAACACCCTAGAAATACATTCTTAATACCTAGAGGAAAAAAGTGTCCAAGGAGAAAAGTAAGACAAGGATTTTGCATGACCATTGAGCTGATGCATGACCACTGAGCTGATTTGCATGACCATTGAGCTGATTTGCAATTGCAAATTATTAAAGATCAAACTTCGGCAACATACATGATAGCTGTCGAATCCACCAATCCATAAATGACCTCCTCACAGCCCAGTAACTTCAGAGTTACAGGTACTGGGCACTTCTCAGAAACAGCACACGATTGACAACAAGCCTAAAAGCTGAAGCTGAAGCTTTAATAAGAAATGTAAACCTGTTTCACCACTGGATGATGAGAGCGGTTACTGTCTCCAGACAGCAAAAATTATGAAGTTAGATTTCTTCAGGAAAGAATAATTTAATAACAAAAGGCAGTTAGTGGGGGAACAGAAATACACAAATGTTTAGCAGCAAAGAGTGAACTTAGCTGGCTGGTAAACAGCACTGAGTGCCCTGGGAGCTAAGAAAGAAGGCTAGGAAGTGAAAGGAGGACCAGGTAATGAGGGCTTTTATTTGCTATCAAGTGTTCTGAATGTCATCCCAAAACTGTATTTTAAAAATTCTACATCTTTCCATTTAAAAATCACTATTTTAATATGTGGTGTTTTATTTAAAGTAAAGAAAATTGTAATGTATCATTGTCATAAATTGACAAAACACCAAATATGTGAAAATGTGCCAGTGGAAAATCTGCAAAAATAAAAGCCACACAAGTATTGTGTCTGAGAAAAGCTAGTAAAAGAATACACTGAGTGGCTGTCAAAATTAGCAGAGTGTCCTCCTGCTGTGTAACACTTTGTCTGATTTGTGTTTTTAAAGGAAATGACAGCCTGTTCTTTTTTCTTTTTTTTGCCTAAACAGACCCACAATTTGTAATAAATTAGATGGAAAATTAAGGCAAGAATTACTCTTTCCACTAATGTTTTTAAAAGGCTGAGAGTCATTTTTCTTGTGTTGTTGCTTCACTCAAGTAGTTTTTTTTTCTACTTCCCTATGACCACTTGAATCCACAGTTTTCCCTAAAAAGACAAAAACAAAACAAATCAACAACAACAACAAGGACTCACTGGGGGGTTTGGCCATACTAGAGTTCTTTGAAATTGTAGCGGGGGAGGAGGGGTCAAAGGAAGAGACTAAAACTTTCTATGGATCTTTTGTGTAAGACTGTCCCTTCACCAGACCCCAAGCAAAACAGGTAGGTCACTATTTCAAACATCAATGCTGGCTCTGTGCTGTAAACAATCCCTTATGTCACCCTTAGTCAAAGTCCACTTGTCCTGTTTTACATCCCCTCATCACCTCTCTTGATATTCCTAACGGCACACTTGTACTACATTGAGAGCTGGTTTCTTTCCAGAAAACACAACTGCCTCTTGGTAGCTTTTCAATGTCTAAATCAAAAAGAACTAATGTAAACATTTCAGAGAACTTTGTGAAGGAAGTCACTTTTAATAGAATGGGAAACTTTTATCAAATCACAAGTTCAATCCTCTTATATTAGGCCACCCTTGTTCTCCTTACATGTTTTGGATAGAAGAACTGATTTTCTTTGTTAAATACTAAAAGTACTTTTGTGAGTAGTAAAATATTAATAATAGCTGCTCTTCCTCGTGATCTTCATTAGTGTCATCATCATCAGGGTAATATGTAGGCCAAATAATGGCCACAAAGATGTTCACATATGAATTCCTAACACTTGCAGATGATGTTTGCAGATTTAATTAAGTTAAAGATTTTGAGACAAAAGTATTCTCCTGGATTATATAGATGTGCCCAATGCATCTGAGTGGACACAAGGGAATTTATATGAGAGAGGCAAAAATATCAGAGTTGGAGGAAAGGTGATAATGAACACAAAAGTCAGGACGATGTCATTGCTGGAAGGGAGCTGTAAACCAAGGAGTGTAAGCAGTCCCTAGAAGCTGGAAAAAGACAGTGAATTCTCCTCTAGAGCCTTCAAGGGGACCACAGCCTTGCTGACATCTCAACTGACCCAAAAAATTCATTTTCAGAGTTCTGACCTCCAAAACTATAATAATAAACTGGTGTTGCATTAAGCCACTAAATGTCTTTGCAATCTATTATAGCAGCAACCAGAAAAAAGTATAATCAATGCATACAACAACCATATGAAGTAGTTGTTACTGCTGACATTTTACAGATCAGGAAAATGAAGCTTAAAGATCTGACAGACAGAAAGTAACAGCAACAGAAATCCAAAACAGGACTGTTAGAATCAAAACTCATGAATCACACTACATTAAGTGAAAAAGTGTTCTCTCTCATACACAGAAGCTTAAAAAGTTGATCTCAAAGTAGGATAGTAATTACCAGAGGGTAAGACAGATTCAGAAGGAAGGAGGGGTATAGAAAGGTTGGAGAACACATACCAAAACACACTCAGATAGAAGGAATAAGTCTTAGTGTTCTATGGCAGAGTAGGGTGACTACAGTTCACAGTAGTGTATTACACAGTAGTGTATTACATATTTTATGAATTACTACAAGAGAGAGTTCAAAGACTCCAAATACAAAGACATGATAAGGAGCTAGAAATACTAATTACCCTGATCTGATTATTATACACTGCGTGCATGTATTAAAATGTCATGCTCTACCCCATAAATATGTACAGCTATTATGTGTTAAAGAGAGAACAAATTTTTAAAGATAAATTACACTCCAATGCTTTGAGAACAATTGGCACGAAAATAAGAATGATTTAGTATTTCTTTATATCAGCTGCCAAGTTTTAATAAGCCAGCTTATTCCTGTCGTCATCCATCCTATCTGAATTGCCTAATTTAGCTTTTCCACGTCTATGCCATCAGTATCTTCAGAGTTGCATGCAGGCAACAAAAAGAAACTATACTATATTCTGCCTAGCATATAGTTGGTCCTCATTATAATCCTTACTCTATCTTTACAGCTTCCATTGTAATCTTTGATGCCAGAGGAGGTCTACATGAAGAAGAAAGAACACTGGCTTTGGAGTCAGCAAATTAAGATTCTATTCCTAGCTATAATATTATCAGTATACTATGTTTCCTCCCACTTTGAACTTTTCAACCTCTTAGCTGAAAAACCTCTTTTGACTTTCAACCAATTATTAAAAAATCAAAGCCAAATGATGTCTTAAGGACCTGCTATGGACTGAATATCTGCATCTCCCCCAAAATTAGTATGCTGTCATACAGGAATGAAAAAGCTGTCTGTCAATTCCCATTTCCAATATTGAAGATTTAACTGTAGGTCCCAAGAATGTTGACAAAGAGGAATAAGTGGCCTCTGTGTGAGGACACATGAGAAGACTAAGCCTCAACCAGAAGAGCTACCCTGGAACCTTGTGTGGTGATGGGCTGGGGGTACAAGAACTGTGGGTCTCATCAGTCTTCAGCTAGAAGAACAGATACCATTAGGTCAGCAGGGCCAGTCATGGGAGTAGATGCCTCCACTCTCATTTTGGTTCAGGCACAGTCCATCTTCCAGAGAGCCTCTAAACTGCATAGTGGACAGAGTTTTGTGAGGGGTTTTGAATTGGGGCATTGCTTTGCCCAGTGTCCCATCATTCCCCATCAAAAGCAAGGCCTAAGGGTTAGATTTTTGTTTGTTTTGGGTAATTAGCCTGGCCAGTGGTGGTGTGAGAAGCTGGAGGGCAGATTTACTCGAGGCCTGTCTAGAGGCCTCTCTGTCAAGTTCTCGGTTTTGGTAGACCTCAAAGGTAGTGATTATGAGATCAGTCATTTCAGTTTTGATAGATCCCCAAAGGCAGTAATTATGAGATCAGCCATACAGGTTTGAGGACCATCCTCGAATTTTTTGAGCTTTGCCCTGATGGTGGAGGCTGCCTGGGAAATGAAATAAATCTTGAGAAACAGTTGTCCCAGCTGAGGAGGAAGCTAAGCAGGTGTGGGCTTTTAGTACCCCTGTGAGTCAGGCCATAAATTGGGTTGGGCTGTCTCATAGATCTTGATAGATTTTTTTTTGGAGTTTGTCAAAATTGATAGACTTAATGGAGGTCCTGTCTAGACTGGTGAGAATGTACTAGATAAAGTTTTGGCGTTCTTTTCCCAATCTCTGTGACCAAGCTCGTGGCTCCATCTAGGGTCCGGTCTAGGAACAGCAACTGTGCCAAGGTCTTTGTGATCATCTTGGGTGTGGATCTTATCAGCTGTATGGACAGTCACCGTTCAAACTCATTGTTCTTCATCTGGGACGAGAGAGGTGGTGAGAATGATATGAATATCGTTCCAGGAGCTCAAAGGAGCAAGAGAGATGAGTCCTTAATGTAATAATGAGGGATTTGATGAGAAGGAACTGGGACGAGCTTTTAGTTGGGAGAGATGGGAAAGGGAAAATGGGATGTGGACATGGATAGGGCCATTAGTGTTGGCAACGTCTCACAAAGAAGAGGTGGACTTTGGGTAGGGGTACCCAGCAGGGATGGTCTGTTGGGAAGAAGACCAGAACACAGGTGGCAAGAGAGAGGGCAAGGGGCACAGAGGGGAAGGGGTTGTTTGTGGGATCAACGTTTTTGTGTGAGAAAGAGTCTGGGCCAAAGGCTGGTGTGAAGGTGGGGCACAAGCCATCATCTGGTGTGAGGTAGAGTGGAATGAAGAGCAGGAGGGATGAGAGCAAAGGGCAAAAAAGGCCTGATCATAAGGAACCTCTTCCCATTAACCTGAACTCTGGAGAAAGTGGTCGAGGTCAGAAAATTGAACCAACCAAGTTCTGGCCCAATGTAGCCATTATTTAGCTTGTAAAGTGGCCCACCCACGTCACAGAAAAAGATGAGGTGTTTGGGCTTGAGATAACATTGGAGACCAAGGTGAGACAGGTTACTGAGGAAGCACCTCAAGGTTGGTGTTTTTAGGAGTGACAGAGGCAGTTCCTCTCAAGGTGGGTCAGGGCCCAGAATATCAAACTGGAAGGCCAATCAGGACTGAAAGGGGCAACACCTCCTCCCACACCATGAAGGCAAAGAGCTAGGTAGGTCTATTGTGTCCAGGCCAAAGCTGAAGGCAGGGCCTAAATAGGATTTGATGGACACCCGCGCCCACCCCCCAGGAGGACTTGAGCAGTGGGATTTGGGCTGAGGAGATAGCGGGAAGAGGTCTCTGGTGGGCTGGAGGCAATGAAGCTACTGGTTCTTATCACTGAGAAGGGGTTGAGGTGAGGGAGTCATACCCTGGAACTGGGGTGGGGGTGCTCTAGGCTGCCACCTCCCAAATTTTCAGCACCAGATGTTAGGTAAAGGGTGGTAACCCAGTAAAAGAACACGGCCAGCCTAAATTTGGGGTTCCAAGCAAGATCTCCCTGAAATAATGCCAAAGGACAGTCTGAGTCAAGCTTATTGAGCTAGGTTTTTAATATGTAAGGTTAGGGGGATGGGAGATCATGAAATTGGTGAAGCAAGACTAGTTGAGCAGCAATAGCTACACGGCAATGGCTAATGTAGCAATAGCTCATGTTTTGTTGTGTTAGGTACACCATGACCTAGCAGGGCAGTCAGGGTAACAACAGGATGTGGGGATACTGTTTGGGGGCTCAGGCAGCTAGCAACAGCCACTTCAGGAAGTCAGGCAGCTGGGGGGAAACAGATGAGACCTACTTATGTTGAAAGCCCTATTCCATAATTTTATGATATTTGGAGTTGGGACCTTTGGGAAAGATTAGGCTACGAAGGTGGGACATGGGATTAGTGTTCTTATAGGAAAATACATGAAAGGAAAAATCTCTCACCTTGATCTAAGACAGCCCAACCTTCAAAACAATAAGAAATAAATGTCCTGCTTTTAAGCCACCCAGTCTGTGGTCTTCTGTTACAGCAGCCCAAATGACCAGACCTTTTAAAATACAAAATTACAAAATTCAATGACTATTTATTCCAAGTCTATAAAGGGACTCCACTATCTTAAGTGATAGTCTTAAATGTACAAATTCCTATACAATGACATCTGTGTGCTTTATCACCTCATCACAAGCCTTTTACCAATCTACTTCCTTCTGTAAACATTACCAAAGTCACAGTCTCTCAGAAATATTTTTACACATCCTTATTATTCATTCTCTGTATTCTATCAGTCACCACATCCAACTACCTTCTTCATGTAATTAGAATATATCATTTTTACAAAGATAAATGTGGCAACAGGATGTCAGATGTGGAACATACTGGCATCCACAAGGTGAGTTAGGATCTTATACTCCTTGTGGTAATGAAAAGACGGAGAAAAGTTTTTAAAATGATTTGGAGGAAGGCACCTGGAGGTCATAACTAATACTCACTTCTTTGTGTTTAAATAAATTTAACTCCTGAATCCAGACTTCAAAATGTGAAACTATCTACATGTGTAATCTTATTTCCCAATCTGTTGCTTCTGCTACAAACACATCAATGAAACTCAGGTTCATTCATTCCTAAATGATTTCAGCCCTCTAGCAGGGTTTGTATGTAAACTGCTTCACACATACTATATCACATCATCCTCACAATCCAACCATTTAAAAAAGGGAGGAATTTCACATGATCAAGGTCATAGCTAACTAAGAGATAGAACCAGTACTCTTATCTGGAGATTCTGCAACCAAGTTCTTCCCATTCTACTTCACTGCCTCACAAACTCTGTTACAGACATAGTTTCATCAGACAATGCCCAGGTATTTCTTTCCAGGCACACGTGGTATTCTTCAAAAGTCAACATCACGAAATGCACTTATTAACCAAGGGGTAAGTAGTTCAGAAAGTGATCATTTGTGTATGTGATCAGAAAAGGACAAGTTTTGCTTATCATTTCTACTATAAAGCAATGTTTCTCTTTTTGTTTTATAATACAGGTTCTAGTAAGAATTAATACAGGTAGACCAACAATTGGTGAAACTCACAGAGAGTAGTAAGCTATAAAAAAAAAAATGAGATCAAAACATAGAACAATCTTAACTCTTCCAATGATATTTCTCAAATGGAGAAGTTAGTCTTCTTCAGAATATCCAGTTATTATTTGTCAAACCTCATTCAGTCAGTAATCTGATTTGCATGCATGTACTAAAGAAAAGCAGAAAAATCACGTAATATGGAAACCAGAATGGACTTGGAGGTTAGCTAACCCAAATGAATTAGCTTGGACTGTGTTACTTCTACATGACACAAGAAGAACTCAAGCTGGCATAAGAAAATAGCAACAATACAAAAGCCCTTACTGGTAAAATACTTAAAAAGCTACTGGTATATCCATACATATACCAGGTCTGCTTTCCTCTGTATAGCCTATGCCTCTAGTTATCTCCATGTGAAAGTTCCCTAAAACTCCAGCTTTTCATTCTACTTAGTAATTTTACAGGAAATAAGCTTCTTCTCCTTAATACCTCCAGACAAAGCCCAGAAGTTGACTTCTAATCCACTCAGCCTAGATCAGCTCCCCTCCCTAACTAACCACAGTGGCCAGGAAAAGCAGATGTTCACCAACCTGGGCTAGGTTACATGCACATCCCTTTAAAAAGACCAAACTGGACTGGACCTACCTGAACAATGAGAACCAAAACTGGGGAAGTAGCAACTCTTCCAGGAAGAGGGAGAAAGAGAAACTCGGCAGACAAAACAAATGTCTGCTATGCCACTTCTTATGACAAATGAGAAAGGTCAGAAAAGTAGTGCTGTTTCTCAAGCTTTCAGTAATGCATTCAGAATTTAAACAGATAAATTATCTTCATGGATAATCTTGTATTTTATTTACATGTGCTTTGTATTTAAGTAAACACCCTCTTAAACCTTGTAATTTGATTCAAAATATAACAAATAAGTAAAAAGAGACAATCCTTCCCTTTTTTGAGAGTGATCTATTTCCTTTTATTATGGAAACAAATAAAACATGAGAATATAAGACTCTACTGTCATCCATTACACTTGAAGCTGCTTTGAAAGTTATTTGTTCTAAAATGGAGGTATTGTTTTCTTCTTGCATATACACACATAAATACCCACCCGATCCTACATTCCAAAAATGCTCCACATTTATAACAGAAAAATTTTAAAACAATGGGTTCTGCCATTTTAAATATCAACTGAAGCATCCTAAAAGATTCACATATAATTTATAGGACATCTTATTTTTCTCTCTGTTAAAATTTAAAGGTAAAGCTGGTATACTAAAGGAGGCTGCCAAAAAAAGTCAGAAAAGGAAATAATCATTGCAAAAGGCTTTCATTCCAAAAATAAGGAAATCTGAAAGTAAAAAGAGTAAGCAATATGCACATGAAAGTATCTGAAAAAGAGGTAGACTGACAAGGAGAAATCAGTTGGAGAACGTGGGTTAGAGAGTTTACACTACAAGAAGGACTTTGTCTTATAACTATAACAGCATTTAGTATTGTGGGCTATAATTATTTGTTATATGCCTGTCTGTCCCACAAGCCTTCAACCCCCTTAAAGTCAGAATCCATGCCTTGCATTTTTGTATTCCCAAGACTGGTATAGAACAGATGTTCAACATGAAAGAATAAACAGTAAAATACAAATGGAGTCCACATAGAAAAGGATTGTTTAGACATATGAAGTTCAGAAAATCATATGGTCCTAGTCCCAGGACCAAAAACAAGAAATGACTGTTTTCTACATTATATTTTAAAGCAGCCACCTTAATTACATGTCTCAGTCAGAGTGTGACTTGGATGATTCAACAAGAAACAGAACCAAAACAATTTTAGTTGTACAACAAAGCAGGAATTCTGTTTTTCAAAATTCTAAACCTGTAGTTTTTATGAATAATTGTTTATGTCCTAAATTCTGTCCAGAGGAAAGATAAAATGTGATGAATTTTATGAAAACTACCGTTAAGAATGAGGGTAGTATAATTTTCGGAGCCCACGCTGTCAGAATTTCAAAGAATGTAATTAGAAGGAAGAAACCATGACCTTTTGGAAGCAAAATTTCCCTATTTTCCCTAGAAACAAAAGGCATTTTTAAAAAGAGGTATAACATCAGGAATCTTAGCCTCTTTGTCTTTTAAAGTAGTAGTAATTTAAAATATAAAACCCAAGGTTTTTGTTTATTGCTTTCAACAGTAGTTTAAATAGAGGATAGAAAATTTAGAATCAAAAATCAAAATACACTTTTGGAAAGGCGTTTCAGAAATTTGTTTAAAAACATAGGAAAATATTATTGAATGATCAACTACAAAAATTAAGTAAATAAAATGAAATAAGAGAGAAGAGACTGAATGTGAGGGAGAAGATCAACGAAAGAAAACCCACATTTCTAAGTGTAGTACTTTAGGCTTTTCATCATTAAGATTCAATGAATCACTCTTTTACTTCACTGTTCCCTACACATGCCCTTTGTGGCACTCAAACAGATATATCCTGAAAACACCTTTCCATGTACAGTCCACTAATTTTACACCTTTCCAGGAGGACTAGGAAAACACTACCCCGCCAAGAATCTAAGGATAGTTCCCAGAAATATACTACCTGGATCTGGCTCCTTCAGGATGAACTCTCTGCATTTCAGGTAAATGTGGACAATAAGGGTAATCTCAGGCTCCAGTCTTCATTTTTCAATGAAATGAGCCATATAATAGGACAAGACATCTAAGTAGTTTAAACATAAAAAGACATTTCTAAGGTCTGAAAAAGAGACCTCTCTAAATAATTCAGTACCACCTGCCTAGCACACCAAGACCACCTAAAATCCAGTAAACCTTATTAGTTATATACAGATTAATTTAACTCTGTAGTCAGCAATTGGTTGATGTGAATTTGTGATTATAATACAAATACTCATTTGTGTAGAGGAAGTCCAGTTTCAGGCATGAAAGGTTAAAGTTTGACATTATATGTTTCCTTCTTACTGAATACTATGAAAACAAGAAACATTTTGTTGGTCTCTGTAAAAATGAATTAAATCAGGGGTTGGGGATTTAGCTCAAGTGGTAGAGCACTTGCCTAGCAAATACAAGGCCCTGAGTTCGATTACCAGCAACCTCCTGCCCCACAAAAAAGAATTAAATCAGAAACAAAATCCAATGCAGTTATCTTTAGTTTCACTTGTACTTTGTATCAAAATATTCCTGCCAACTTGCTCATAATGTATGCTACTGTAGGTTTCAGTGACAATATTTTAATCCCAAATAAGTTGTTTTCAACTATTTTGAAGATTTTCAATTATTTTCAACATCCATTTAGCATAATCCAAATGTCTCTCTTATCAATCAGTAGTTCCCACATATATAAATGATGGTAAATGTGATTTTTAAAATGTTAATGATTTTAATATTTTTCCCTCTTATAGTTGACTAAGGTCTACTACAAATGATATTGGGATTATAGTTCAGATTTTCTACTTTTTATTTGACAGGATAATCCATCACATGAATAATTAAATTTAGGTTAATTACTGAAAAAGACAAAAGTTTAAATATTCACTTCTATCTATATCTACCCAGGATTTTAGAGATGATATAGTTTCAATGCAGGTAGAATAGTTAGATTGAACATGCTAAATCTTTTGGACCAATAAAATGGATAAAGAATTTATTAAATTCTGTGAATTTAATATTCATCACTAGTGTTTATAAAGGAAAATGCCAGCTATTATACTTCCTCAGAAGGAAATGGTGATAAGAAATTATTTTAAAAAGTAAGATTTATGGCAACATCAGGAACTAGAAAACCTAGGGCAGCTGAGCATCCATGACAATCAGAGCAACTGGAAAATCTTCATCTCCTTTTCTTTTAAAGTGGTAGTAATTTAAAATATAAAACCCAAGGTTTTTGTTTGTTGCTTCCAACTAAATAGAAGATAGGAAATTTAGAATCAAAAATCAAAATATACTTTTGGAAAGGAGTTCGAGAAATTTGCTTAAAATCATAGAGAGGAAAATATACATCATCAGTTACTAAAACTGAATGGTGGCCCTCAAAACGGCTCATCCAAATCCTGCTCCCCAGAATACGTATTACCTTACATGGCAGAAAATCATTAAAATAAGCGTCTTGAAGAATTTATCCTGGATTATCCAGATGGACCTTAAATGCAATCCGAAGAAGTTTTCAGACAAAAAAGGAGGTAGCAGTGTTATCACAAAGGCAAAGAACAGAGTAATGCAGCTATAAGCCAATGAGTGACAGAAGCCACCAAAAGCTGAAAGAAATGAGGATACGTTTCCCTAGAGCTTTGGTGGAGAGTGTGGCTCTGCCTACACCTTGATTCCAGAACTGTGCCACAGCCAAAGGAAACAACCAGTACCCTAAAGAATATCTGTTTTCACTTAATTGAAGATACATTACTTTGAGCAAACACCAAAAAAAAAAAAAAAAAGAATTTGTACAGTATATTTTAAACATAATTTCTACATTAAACTACCTGAAGTAACTTTATAGATGACCAACTGTCCACAGAATACAAATGTCCACAGAATGAACAGTTGAAAATTTGGGACCCTTATAGCCAGTTTGTTCAAAGAAAATGAGTTGGATGAACTTTACCTACTTAGATAGTATTGGATTTTGCAACCTAAAGGTTTGACATTTTGTATTTGGGTTATATGCCTCTTTGGAAGACTTAGGTGAGGATAAAATTACCAACCTACTCTCTCCTGAATGAATAGATTACTCAACTATAAGGATTTTACTTGAGGCAGAGAACAGCTATGAGAAGAATAAAGAAATCTTTCTCACTGCTACCTTTTCAATGAACTATCTCTGTCAGAGATTAACGTATTTCATTAAAATACCTATTTCTTTCAATGAGTAAATATTTTACTTACTTGCTTTTAGGGCAGGGCTACACACAAAAAAATGGATGGATATTGTTGTTTTCTTATAAGACACAAGACTGCACAAGGACAATTCAGATGCCCAGCTGCCCTGATAGTCATGGATGCTCAGCTGTCACAGCTTTTCTAGCTCCTGACGTTGCCATAAATCTTACTTTTTAAAATTGTTTCTTATCACCATTTCCTTCTAAGGAAGGATAATAGTTGGCATCCTCCTCTATGAAACACTAATGATGAACATTAAATTCACAGAGTTTAATAAATTCTAATCTTCATTTTCCCTGAAGATTGAAGCTGAATCACACTTGGTGGTTCAGAAAATGATTATCTATAAAACAGAACGTAGGACCTTTTCTTCATCAGAGAGTTCTAATTATCTACCCGTTAAGGGAAAAAACTGACATGATGTCAAAAACAACAATGAACTCATTTTCTATGAAGAGCAAACCAGGCCTTACATGTGAAAGAGAATGGAAAGTCTTGGCTGGGCTCCAGCAAGGCTCACTCTAAGAATATGAAGTCAGAGTGCGTCTTCCCACCTTCTTTCTTTCTTTCAATCTCCTGGTTTGCCTCTCTTCATTCCTGAAGTACGGGATTTTCCCCTCTGGCTAACCAAGACTTTCTCTTTGTATCTCCTTTCTTCCCCTACCAAACAAAGCTTCAAGTTAGATGTTTAGCAAATGAAAAGCTTTCAATATTTTAATAAGCTATTCTTCTCAGAGATGAAATGTTTACCTCTTCTAGGAAAATATAGCTTCCTAAAAGGAATAATTTACCTCAATTTGGAAAGCATACTGGAACAAATTACTCCTGGGAAACAGCCATGGAATCTGCTGGCAGAGATTATTTACTTCTTTTTTTTAAAATGCATTTAAATTACCTATTTTCACCGTATTTGCCCTCAAATTTGGAAATAGCCCTCTTCTTTTCAAAGAAAGGAATAAATCATGCTTCGGTGCCCTGTTTTTAACCCTAGATAATAGACAATCAAAAATACATTTACTTAAGTAAATACAGATTAGTCAGAAGCAAGTACTATCTTTAATTTTTAATCATCTCTGAACAATGAGATCCTATCATCCTACTTTCTGTTTAAAAAAAAAAAAAATCCTGCCAACAAGATAAGTGAGATGTAACCTCTATCAGGTCTTACAGCTGCATAATATTACAAATCCTTCGTGAAAGAAAGAACATATGTAAAATGTATAAAATAACAACAATAATGACAAAAAAAGCAATCTCCTTAGTGTTCTGACTTTTACATTAACGACAAAAACAATAAATATCTATATAGTTATACTTCCATCCATGTATAATTTGATTCAATTTGAAGTAAAATGAGCCATATACATGTACCTGTCCTCCTTCCATAGAATCAGCACAGAGTCAAGACTTGGAGCACAGACTGACAGCCAGCCAAGAGGCAGCCTAGGCACATTTGTTCCCTGTCCAGCTCAAGAAAAATGGTAACTGGCCTTGTGACATAATGAGAAATAAATATCTGGTCTCTGCCTCAGTTTCTTGGCACACAGCTTCCCAAACTTGTGGAATCTCCGGTGATGTTAGTTTTTGTATGCTAATGATATGACTGGAGTCAGAGTTCCTGGATATCCTCAGCATAGAGACTAGCTGTAGAGGAACAAACCATGTGATTACAGGGTTGAAACTTTTACCCATAACCCCCAAAGTCAACAAACAGGAAGGTGCTAGCGGTTGGCCTAATCCCCAGTGACTAGATTTAATTCCCATGCCTGGATTACACAGGGCTCCCTACACATCCAAAAGGGCAAGGGTTAGAGAGCATCCATATTGGTGAGCACATGGAGGTGCTGAAAAGGTGGTATGCCTGAGGACAGCACGGAAGTTTCCCCCAGACCTTTCCCTATGAATCTCTTCCATTTGGCTGCTCCTGAGTTGTACCTTTTATAACAAACAAGTAAATACAAGTCAACTATTTCCCTGACTGCTGTGAAGCTTTCTAACAGATGATCAAACCTGAGGAGGGAGTCATGTGAACCTGTGATTTATATAGCCCATCAGTTAGAAGCACAGGTAATAACCTGGACTTGGGACTAGGGTCTAAAGTGGGGGCGGCTTGTGAGACTAAGCCTTTAATCTGTGGAATCTGATGCTATCTCTAAAAAGATAGTGTTAGCATTGAGTTAAACTGTAAGGTACCAGCTGATATCAGAGAATTGGTCAGTATAGGAAAAACACAAGATACTTGGGTAGCCAGAAGGGAAATACAAGTCAGAGGATTGAGGAAAGATATATTCTGTCCTTTCTATGAGTCCCTGATTCCAGTCCACAGTCAGTTCCAGGACAAGGAAGAGAATTTCAGATCTCCAAGACAAATCACTGTCTGCCTGCTACTTCAATGCAGGGCATGCTGAATGTGAAACAAGGACTGAAGAACATTTTCTAAGGTAACTCTGGAAATGACTTACCTTTCTAAGAGTAGAGCAGTCCGGGCCAGTGGGGAAACTGTGAGGCATGAATCAGGAACAAATGTGTGTGTCATTGAGAAAAGCAGTGGTCCTGGAAATGCCAGATCCAAAAAACACAGACATTTAATGTTTGATAAACCTATATAACTAACAAATTGTGAATATACGAGGCTCAAAATGTCTGCTAGTCTGGACAGTGGCAAATTCCCCACTCTCCAGATACTGCAGTACTGACGACAGAAAGCAATAACTTTGGAATAATGAAATAAATTTTAAAAATAGGGAAAAAGTGAGACGTCTTCATGGCTAATTTGACGGTGACAGTAAACAAGAAGGATCCTAGACAACTGCCAGATTTCTGGCTTCAGTAATCGAGTAGATGGTGTGGTTTCACCAAATGAAAGAGAATATAGAAAAAGAAATAGTTTTTTGGGAAATTTATATTAAACATGTGAGGTTTGTGAAGCTCTGAAGTATTCTGGTGGCAATGCCAAGGAGGAAGCCACATGGATGAGAAGCACACTTACACAAGAGGGCTGAGCTAGGGATCCCAATCTTGGGATTATGGTCAGACAACTGTACAAGGAGAGTGGCCAAGATGCCCCAAAGTAGTATACTAAACACAGAGCCTGGGGACACGAACAAACACTTAAGATATGTCAGAGGAAGAAAAACTTGTGGAGATACGATAGTTGAAATAAGATATAGAAGTACACTCTTCCAGAAATAAAAGAATAAAGAGTTTCAAAAGTAGATAAGTTGCAGTGCTGCCAAATGCTGTAGAAAGGTCCAGAAAGACAGAAATGGAGAAAAAATGATCCACTAGATTTGGAAACGAGGTCACTGTTGACCCAACAAGAGCAATTTCAGTACTCTGATGAGTGCCAAAAGCCATACTTCAGTGCACTGAAAAAGAGAATAAGAAATATAGAAAAAAAAAGTCACTGAATTCTAATATATCTGCAATTCCTAAACTCCACAAGCTGTCATTCAGAATTGATTCGTTATTTTTAAAACAAAACTTATTAAATACCAACTATGTGTGAGAAACAATACAAAGCACCAGGGATACAAAGATGAATAAAAGATGAGCCCTGCTTTGGAGTTTACAGTTATGGAGGGATATACACCTATTACCACTTTATTCTCTATATAATCAGCCTACCCTTTATTACAGAATAATGCATTGTGGTAATTATAGCAATACAGTTAGGAAAGAGTAGCTCTGAAGCCTACAGTAGGGAACACCTGTACAGAAGTTTCACAGGAGCTGAGACTGAAGGAAGAAAATTTGATGGGCTGAAAAAGGAAGTGGAGTGGGGAAAGAGGGTAAGTCTAGGCAGAAACAATCTCTAAAGGGCCCTATCTTGGCCCAGATCATGAGAAGTTTAGCATATTATTAAAGAATTTTACACCAAACTAAGGATCTAAAACTGGAGTTCTGGGGTTTGTTGGGTTATTTCGTAAATTCTTTTCTTTTGTCTCATTTGTGAGTATGTTTGCTTTATTTTAGTGTGCCAGAACTTTACAGTTGTTCCCAAGACAGAATCATTACTGGTAAAAGCAGAATTTGTACCAGGAAGGTTGAAGAATTCCTGAGATCATACTTCTCTCACCAACCAAAATCAGGCACATTATTTTTTTTGAAGTCTTCTGTTGTATTTCAGGCAAATTCTGTATTCCACCCTACATCTATTTTTTATATTATGCAACATTTTAAAATTAATATACAATATTGATTTTTCTCTAAAATGTATTGGTAAATTGATGCTACAATATCATGTTTACCTCACTACCACACCCCTTCAATATGCATGACCTTGAATGAGTCTCATCCATTAATATGAAACATGGCCTTTGGCAATGACAATCAAGAAGGTGCTTTTTTTCTTTTTTAAGAAGGTGCTTTAAATAGGACAGCAATGTGATTTGATTTCTTTTTAGGAAAAACAAATTTTTATGGAAAATAGTTTGGGCACTATGATAGAAGATAAAACACTACTAGATTCAAAATATTAGATATACATGTTGTGCCTAATAACAATATTAGATTCAGTTTGGATTTTTGGTATGTATATTCCTCACTTTCTATTCATTTTTTTTAACTCTTATACTGGCCCTGTTATAACGAATCTCTTATTGTAAACCACCTCAAATCTATTTTTATTGATGTGTTTATGACACACAATAATTATATTTGGGGGAATTATATACCATATTTTGATCATTTTTGGTTCCCTTTCTCATCCTCCCTCCCCTCTCGCCTTTCCTACCTCCTTTCCATTTTCTCCATCTCCAAAATGACTGCATCCCTGTTTTCTACTATCTCTCCTTTATTTTATGCTTTATTTATATTTTGGGTTTCTCACTTAAGAGAAACTATTCTATATTTAACCTTCTGTGTCTCACTTACTTCATTTAGCATTATGGTTCCAAAATTCATCCATTTTTCTTAAAAATTACTTGAATTCATCTTGAGTAATACAGCATTGTGCATATATATATCACATTTTCCTTGTGCACTCTTCTATTGATGAGCATCCAAGATTTAGCTATAATGTGGTGCTATAAACATGGATATGCATGTATCACTATAGTATGATGTATTTCACTCTTCCAGGAAAATACTCAGGAGAGGTACAGCTGGGTCAAATGCAATTTCTAATTTTAGTTTTTTGAGAAGTCTCCATACTGATTTTCATAGTGGTTGTACTGGTTAACATTCCCACCAACAGTGTAGAAGGGTTCCTTCCCCCCCATTCTTGACAACATTTGTTGTTTTTTGTGTGGTTGATGATACCTATTCCGATTGGAGTAAGATGAAATCTGAGTTGTTTTGCATTTCCCTAATGACTAAAGATGCTAAACATTTTTTCATGTACTTATTGGCCATTTGTACTTGTTTTGAGAAGTGTCTATTCAGATCATTTGCACATTTTTTTGACTGGGTTGCTTGGGGAGGTCTATTTTTTTGAGTTCTTCATATATTCTAGATATTAGTCCTCTATCAGAAGAGTAGTTAGCAAAATTTTTCCCATTCTGTGGATTGTCTCTTTGTGCTGTTGACTGTTCCCTTTGCTGCATAGAACCTTTTTAGTTTAGTACAATCTTATTTGTTGATTCTTGAAATTATTTCCTGTGCTGTTAGAGTTCTGTTCAGGAAGTCCATGCCTATGTCTATGGTTTCAAGGGTTTTCTGTATTTAATCTTTCAGTAGTTTTAGTGTTTCTGTTTTTATATCTAGTTCTTTGGTCTGTTTTGATCTGATTTTAGTACAGGCTGATAGATATGGGTCTAGTTTCATTCTTCTGCACGTGGCTAACCAGTTTCCCATCATCATTTGTTTAGTGTTGTTTTTAGCTTCATAGTATAACTTGAAATCCAGGATTGTGATATTTCCTGTTTTACTCTTTTTGATCAGTATTGTTTTTGGCTATTTTGGGTTTTTTTCTGGTTTCATACAATTTTAGGATTGTTTCTTCTAGTTCTGTGAAGATTGTTGCTGGTATTTTTACAGGAATTGCATTAAATCTATATGTTGCTTTTGGTCATATGGTCATTTTGACAATATTGATTCTGCCTATCCAGGAATGGGGTAATGTCTTTCCATTTCCCAAAGTCTTCTTCAATCTCTTTCTTCAGAATATTGTACTTTTTGTTACAGAGGTCTTTTACCTCCTTGGTTTGGTTGATTCCTAGGTATCAAATCTATTTTTAAGTAAGCTAGACACATAAAACGAGTAAACATAAATCATAAGAGATTGACAAATAATGTCATAACACTTCAAAATTAGATAATGATGACAGTAGCATAACTTTATAAACACACTAAAAAAACCACTAAATTGTATGCTTTAAAAGGTGAACTTTGTAGTATGTGAATTGCAAATTTATGTGCCAATTTATTTAAAAAGCATCACAAAGCATTACACATGTTGTCAAACTATATTTTACAACTAACCAATTTAGCTGAAGACTCGCCTATATATCTAGTAACTGTCAGTTATTTAACTCCTCTAGATAACAGGAACTGTTCCATTTCTTTTGGTTTTTAAAATTTATACATAATACTTGTACATATTTATGGTATACAGTGTGGTATTTTGAGGTATGTGTTATAATTATTTTTTAAATGTATCTTTCAAGTTGAGCTATCTAGGGTACAAATTCTTAAAGGAATATAATGAAGTGCAAAGTGACTACAAAATTTAAGAGACAATGTGCAATATAAAACAAACATAAAATATCTGCAGAGCTCTCTCAAGACAGAAAGGCTAAACTTTCATAAAACAGATGTTTGTCTGAAAGCAAAATAACTGCAAAGAGGCAACAAAACCACATGGAAAATTTATATTCTATTAATGAGGTGTGACTCCACCACATGTCTACCAACTGTTCATAAATAACCTAATGAAAGCCATGAATAAACAAATTTCCAGACAATAAAAGATTTAAAATATGAAAAGCCTAGTCTTTTGATTGTGGTTCAGTTTTTAGCTTGAAGACTTAAGAATTTTAAAAATATGATAGGTACTTTTACCTCCAAAGAGAAACTTACCTTCTATTTTTTTTTTATTGGAAGGTATGCCTATCAAATACTATCCCATTTGTAAGCTTAAGTGGTATTGTAAAGTACCTTTGTAACAGGAAGCTAGTATTTCCATTTTGTTGTTGTCTTTCTTTCAGTGCTAGAAACTGAACCCAGAACATTGGGGATGCTATGCTGTATCCCCACAAGAAATTGGTGTTTCTGATTTTAATACTCATATTTTTATTTTAACAAGTACTATCTCCTTTTTATAGTTGGGAAATTTGAGGTGGAACATATTCTCTGCTTGCTACTTATTTTTCTTCTTCAAAGGCTAATAAAGTGAAAGATTCTTTCTCAAATGTACTTCCTTCTCAGAAGGAAAAATGAGCTTGAACTCTGACTGCACATGGGGCATTTATATTTTAATGTAAAAGTTAAATTAAAAAAAATGTTACTGGCACAATTGATACATCTTTCATAAAAAGGAGCTCATATATAAATATGTAATGTAAAGGCACAAAACTTTCAGGAAGAAAGTGTACGAATTCTTTATATCACATACAAATATCAATTCAAACTGGATCACTGATCTAAACATATGAGTAAAATGTACAAAATTTATTTTGTTGCTGTTTTCTGTTTGTTTGTTTGCTTTACTTTTTGTTTTTTGCAATGCAGGGAATGAAACCCAGAGCCTCAGATAAGTTATATTCCCAGCCCTCAAAATTCTGAAAAGGACACACTGAATAAATACGTAACCCTTGGGTTAGGCAATAGAGAGATACACCATTAAAAGTACACAAGAGACAAAATATATTAATGGCTAGACAAATTGCGCTTCATTGCAATTAAAAACTTTTGTGCCGTAAATGTTACCAAAGACAGCCCAAAGAATGGGGAAAACATGTGCAAAGAATATGTCTGATAAAAGACTTGTATCTAGAATATTTTTTAAAAATTCTTCCAACTCAATAATAGAAAAATTAAAGCAAGGTGTGGTAGCAATGCCTATAATGCCAGCACTCAGTAGGCTAAGGAAGGAGGACCACTGTGAGCTCAAGGCGCCAGCCTGGGTTACACAGTGAGTTTAAGGTCACTTGGAATTACATTGTGAGACCCTGACTCAAAAAAGAAAAAAAAAAGTGAATAATAAAAAAAATCAAAGCTCAATTTACAAATCAGCAAAAGATCTAAATAGATATTTCTCCAAAGAATGTATACTGTATTCTTTTCATGTGCTTATTGTATACATAAAAATCACATATACTCACACAAAAATCGTACACAAATGTTCAAAACAGCATTGTTCGCAAAAGCGAAAAAGTGGAAACCATCCAAATGTCCATCAACTAAGGAACAGACAAAGAAAAATGTGGCATATCTGTACAATACAATATTATTCCATAACAAACAGGAATGAAGTAAAGACACAAGATAACAATGTGAATGAACTCTGAAAACATGCAAATGAAAGAAATCAGTCATAAGAAACCATATATCTCATGATTCTATTTCATAAGATGTTCAAAATTGGCAAGGCTATAGACATTGTTATGGTTTAAATATGAAGTGCCCCCTGCAGGTGTGCTGCCACATGCCTGTAATCCCAGCACTTGGGATGCTGAGGCAAAAGGACTGCCATGATTTCGAGGCCAGCCTAGGACACACAGAAAGCCAGCCTGAACTACATAGTGAGAATGTAAAAAAAAGAAGCACCCCACAAAGAGTCAGGTATTGCGGACTTGATCCCAAAGCAGCAATGTTTGGCTTGAGAGGTGACTGGATCATGAGGGTGCTAATGACATCAATGGATTCATCCATTGGCCCACTGGCAGAAAGGGACACTGGGACATTGGGCCCAGGTACAGGAAGTAAAGCACTGAGAAGATGCCTTTGAAATATATATCCAGTCCTGGGCCTCGTCCTCTCTGACTTTCTGCTTTCTCTCCTTCCTGGCTGCAACGAGATGAGCAGCTCTCCTCTATAATGCCCTGCTGCCATACTGTTTCTGCCTTGCCACAAAAGCAGTGATGCCAGCCAATCACAGACTGAAAACTCTGAAACCATCAGCCAAAATAAATCTTTCCTGCTTTAAGGTGCTTGCTTAGGCATTGGTCACAGCAATACAAACTTAATGCCTAAGTGGGGTCACTGCTGTGACTATACATTCCAATGTGTTTCAGAGCCTTTGGATCTAGTTTACAAGAAGAATCTGGAACAGTTTGGAGAAGGATACTAGAGAAAGGTGAACATAGTATGCTATAAGCAGAACTTCTGGTCAGGGATCAGAAGACCAAAATGCTTGGTAGAAAGGCAGACAGCAAAGACTATGTTCTTGAAATTTCTTTTTTTGTTGTTGCTGTTCATGAAGTTTCAGATGGGAATAAACACTATTGGGACTTGGACTACAGGCCATTCATATTACATCTGGCAAATAATTTGTCAAAATTTTATCAATACCCTAAAGATTTGTGTGATGCTTAGTTTAAAGGCAATGGACAAACTGATCTAGGGGAGGAAATTTCAAGGCAGCAAAAATTCAGGCTGTGGCATGGGTATTGTTGGCCATTATTGGCCAAGTTTACATGACAATCAGGAGCAAAAAGTAGAGCGAGAGATTTGAAAAACTTGCAGTTTGGCCAAAAAAGAAGCATATGTAAAGTTTGAGCCAAGGAAAATGTAGTTACCAAAGACATACCACTATTAAAAAGAAGCCATGCTAAGCATGATGATGCAGGCCTACAATCTCAGTATTTGAGGGACTAAAATAGGAAGATCACAAGTTTGAGGCCAATCTGGGCTACACAGTGAGTTTAAGGGCAGCCTGTACTACATAGAAAGACCAAAAAACAAATGAACAAAGCCAAGTATTTCAGTTCCAGGAAGATGGTAGAGCAGTAAGCAGCAACAAATCAACCTCCCCAAGATTCAGAATCCAGACACTGGAAAATAATAATTTGGGGAAGAAAAGAAGAAGGGAGGTGGATTCCTGGGATTCAGGAAGGATCTGAAGGGAAAATTGGAGCCCACAGAGAAAGTGAAGAGACAGACCTCAATGCAGAAAAAGGAAGGGGCAATCGATACTTTCTCCCTGGCTCCTGGTTCATGACATGAGAAAGGAAGATTGAATCCATAGAGACACAGTGAAAGCGAATGACTCCAGAGGCCTCCGAGGAGAAATGCACCAGTGGAATGAAGAGGTGGATGCCTTAGTGAGTGACTCCAGTCTAAGTGACTGCAGTGTCCCGTGGAGGCAGGGATCAGTCGGATGTCATTCTAAGGATAGGCCAACTGAGAGCCATGGGCTGGCTTCATTTCTGAGCTCCTAGTATTAAAAACCAAGAGTGACCAGGTGAGGGGCAACCACGGGAGATGTCCGGGATCAGGGAGCCATGATCAGACCTGCAAGTCATACCCAGAGTGTTATAACCTAAAAGATTTAGGCCCCAAACACATGACCAGAGGCCGGGACCAGGCTAAACTGTGGATTTGAAAGTACCAGAACTGGCACTCTCCCCTGATCCCACTGGAGGCTTGCTGAGATTATCCAGCACGGATCTGGGCCAACTACCTCCTTAGTCCACCAGGAAGAACAGTCATGCCCTGAACTGGACACTACCAGAAAACTATAGACCCCAGAAGATAACCACAGGCTTGAAATTACAGAGAACTTTGTTTGTTTGTTTGTTTTTTGTGTCAACATTGTTTTTAGAGTTTTTTGCTTTGTTTTGTTCTTGTTTTTGTTTTCCTTCTTTCTTTGCCTCCTATCTTCTTCACCCATTTCCCAAGACTTGGGTAATCTTCCTTTATTCTTAAGGCTTGCTTCTAATCTCTTTCTCTTCTTTTATTTCTCTTTTTTTTTCTCTTATGCCTTTTAAATTTTCTCCCCATAGGGTAAAATAGCTCTGCTGAGTGGATACTTACTGTATGTAATTTTCTGGTTTATCTTAGATTTTCCTATAAAACTATTAGTGCTGTACCTGTGGTGAAAGGTGACAATAGTTATTACAGTGTGTCATTTTCTGGTCTGTGTTTGATGCTACTGCTATTACTAATTGTACTACTTTAGCCAATGTGACATAATTATTGTGATCAATTGGTCTTCCTTGTATGCAAATACGTAGATGGTTTGGGGTGGGAGGTCATAAACAATACTATAGTCCAGTACCAAAAACCTGGATACTAGGCAAACAGGCAGCACCCTTTCATCCCTAATAAACTGAAGAGGCAGGATCCTGGCACAAATTCAAAGACCAAAACCCAGCTACACATAGAAGACATCTCTGAAAAGTAGTCATTTCCTAAAGAGGTCTCAATACTAGTAATAAAGCCACCTACCATAAGCAATCTACAAGCCTCAGTGAAGAAAACAAATAAACAAACAAAAGAAAATAGAAAATGAGAAAACACAGAAGCAAGGTGCAACCCAAAATGCCCAACTCACCCAAAGCAAATCAAGGGGGCATTGAGGTAAAAGAAATCAAAAGCTACCCAGCTCAATTTCATGAAATGGTAGCAGTGGAAGTAATTAAAAAGATCAATAAATCTCTTGACAAAACAAAAACAGAGTAAAGAGATGATGATTAATAATGAAATAAATGATTAGTAAAACCTAGAGTAGATACAGGTTAAAAAAAAAAAAAGAGGAGCTTAGGAAAGATGGAAACCATGAATGCCCAATATAGAAAAGAATCAGAGTCCATAAAACAGGCTCAAATAGAGATACAGGGAGATTAAAAATTCTACTGAAAGTATACACAGCAGAGTCAACCAATCTGAAGGTAGACTATCAGATCTAGAAAACAGGGTTGTAGTTGGCGATCATCAAATGAAAGACCTCTTAAAAATAGCAAGGACCGCAAAAAATCAATCCAAGAGCTGCTAGACAATGCAAAGAAGATTAACATAAGAGTAATTGGAATCAATGAAGAATCAGAAGATAGGACAAAAGTCATAAAAAACATGTTTAGAGAAGTTAATAACAAAACTTTCCAAGCATGGAAAAAGAATTTGATATATAGGTAAGTGAGACACAGAACTCCAAATAGTCATGATCAGAAAAAAACTACACCAAGGCATATACAGTAATACCTCGGTTTGTGAACATTTCTGTTCATGAATAATTTGGATCACAAACAGAAGCATTCAGCAAAATTTTGCTTCCATTCATGAACTCCACACTGGGCGATGAACACGAGTGCACCCATCTTCCCTACTCTGACATGTGGTCATGGCTTCCTCTAGTCAAGATCACAGTTGCACACACACCTGTGCACACTTGCTGTGAAGCTTGTGTGCTTTTTAGCACATACAGTACTTTACAATATGATTCAATCCAGCATAGCTCCAAAAAAGTGCAGAGCAAGCATGGCGATTAAAAAAAAAGTGTAGCATGGTAATGAAGGTGACCGGAATGTACAGAGCAATAATGAAGGTAACAAGAAAGTGCAAAGCAAGAATGGTAAGAAGAAGGTTTCGAAGAAAAAAACTTCATTGAATTGAAGAAGGAAATTATACAAAAGAATGAGCATGATATTCATGTGACTGATCTGACCTTGAAGCACAACATGGCCAAGTCAACAATCTCAACTATTTTGAAGAACAAAGATGTCATCAAAGGAGCTGATGTGGCAAAAGAAATAATGATGTTAACCACACAGAGGACACTCACTGGAAGAGGTGGAAAAACTTTTGTTACTGTGGTTGAATGAGAAATAGTTGGCAGGCAATAGTGTTAGTGATGCTATGATCTGTGAAAAAGCCAGGAGACTGCACAGTGTTTTACTGCAAGAAAATCCCACTCAAATGCAACAAGTGATGAATTTAAAGCCAGTAGAGAATGGTTTGATAAACTGTTGGAATGGCTGCACGTGTTCTATGCACCCACCATTAAGAAGTGTCTTTCTGACAACCAACTGCCTGAAAGGTGCCTTCCTCTGATGGACAATGCCCTAGCACACCCTCCAGTCTTGGTGGATGATGTGAATGATATGGATTCTGAGTATGACTTCATAAAGGTCCCCCCACAACACGACACCTCTTCTGCAGCCTATGGACCAAAAAGTGACCTGCTACTCCACGAAGTTGTACACAAAAAACACTCTTCGCCAGGTGTTTTAATGTCACTGAAGAGATGTCCTTGACTCTCAGAGAGTTCTGGAAGAAACATCCCAATGTCCTCTACTACATCAAGCTCATTAACAAAGCCTGGGAAGATATCACATACCAGACCTTAAACTCGTTTTAGAGGAAACTGTGGCCAGAATGTGTCACTGAATGCAACTTTGAAGGGTCTTATGCACAGGCAGTGGAGGAGACTGTGTCCATGGGCTAGAGTATTGGTCTGGATGTTAATGGTGCAGACATAGGGGTGCTGATGATGGAAGAACTTGCTGAACTCGAGAGTGAGGAGCATTCCACTGATGAAGAGTACAACAGGGAGGAGATTAGCAGTGATGTGATAAAATCCACTATGGCAACATGGAATGAGCATCAGGATTTCTTTGAGAAGCACCACCCCAACATAATTGTAACAAAAGGAGTGTTGAATCTGATAAATAATAATGCGATCTCTCATTTCCAGAGGGTTATGCAGTGCAGGGGAAAAAAAAGTGACATTAGACAGAATTTTCATCAAAATTGACCATACAGCTAAGAGACAAAGAAGAGAGGACAAAGAAGGAGATCTCTCTAATGTCCTTATGGAAAGGGACTCTCCCTCCAAACAATAATCTCCTCTCGACTCATCTTCCTGTCCTCCACATTAGAAGTCACCTCTAGCAAGGTTAGTGTTCTCTCTCTTCATACTGTACTACACTGTATATTGCTTCATATTTTTGTCATTAAAAAAACACACATGGTTCAAAATGTATTAACCTTAGTTACATTGAACCTTATGGGAAATTTTGAATCTGTATGTGACCAAAATTGGTTCACAACCACATTGGTTCTGACCCCATAGGGGTCAGAATGGATTAACCTTATTTATATTAAACCTTATGGGGAAATTTGATTCAGTTCACAACCAATTTGGTTCACAACCAGAACAGTGGAACAAATTAAGTCTCTGAACTGACGTACCACTGTAATAGTCAAGATTTCAGAAATTCAACACAAGAACAGAATATTAAAAGCTGCTAGACAAAAGAAATAAACCAACTATAAAGTAAAACCCATCAGAATCACAGCATTGCCTCAACCTAAACCCTCTAGTCAAGCAGAGGTTGGAGTGAATTATTTCAAGCACGAAAAGAAAACAACTTCCAACCCATATTGATATACCCCACAAAATTATCTTTCAAAATTGATGGAGAAATAACATACTTCCATGATAAGGAGCACCTGAAGAAATACATGACCACCAAACCAGCACTCCAAAAAGTTCTGAAAGATAGTCTAGAAAAAGACAATGAAGACACCAATTCCAAAAAAAATCTCAAAAGAATGAATCCAACAGGCAAGGCAAAGAATTAAGTAGAAGGTAAAGAAAAGGAACCAACAACAAGAAAATAATATGACAAGGATATAACAATACATATCAGTTACAACCATCAATGTGAATGGTCTCGATTCACCAATCAAAAGAAACAGGATGGCAGAATGGATCAAGAAAAAGATCTAACATTATGCTGCATACAAGAAACAGTAAACTCAAAAAGAAACTCTTAGACTGAAAGTCAAAGGATGGAAAACAATACTCTACTTGAAGGAATCTGGAAAAAGCGGGAGCAGATATTCTATTTGCAGAAAAGTGGATGTCAAGCCAAGACTGATCAGAAGAGACAAAGAAGGTCACTACATACTTGTCAAGGGAACAAGCCAAGAGGAAGTAATAACAATCATAAATATATATGCACCAAATAGTGGCACACTCGATATATAAAACAAACACTAATGGATATGAAAAATCAGATAAATGCTAATACACTTGCAATGGGGGAATCTCAATACCCCACTATCACAAATAGCTAGATCAAATAGACAAAAAATCAACAAAGAAATATCAGAGCTGAACCAAACCTTTGAACAAATGCCCTTAGTAGGTATCTACAGAGTGTCCCACTCCACAACATCAGAATACACATTCTTCTCAGCTGCACATGGGTCTGTCTCCAAACATGCTTAAGTAAATGCAAAGGAAATGAAATTATCCCATACATAGTATCAGACCATAGTACGATGAAATTGGAAATCAATGGCAAATGGAACCACAAAAACTACACAAACACATCTAACACCCTCCTGAACAATCAATAGGTCACAGATGAAATTAAAGAAGAAATTAATTAGACAGTTTCTACAATTAAACAATAATGCCACTACAACATACCAGAACTTGTGGGAAGCAATGAAAGAAATCCTATGAGAGAAATGTATAGTGGTAAGTTCCCACATCAGAAACATAGACTGAGCTCAAATAAATAACCTAAGGTTGAACCTCAAGGTTCCAAAAAAAGGGGGAGCAAGTTAAACCCAGAGTACGAATGAGGGAGGAAATTATAAAAGATTAGAGCAGAAATTAAAGCAATTGAGTCTAAGAAAGCAATACAGAGAATCAATGAATCACAGACTTGGTTCTTTGAAAGATTAACTAAAATAGACAAACCTCTTATCCAACCTTATCAAAAAAAAGAAAGAAAAGACCCAAATCCAAGAAATTAAGAATGAAAAGTGTAAAACCACAATGGATCCTTTGGAAACCCAGAAGATAATCAACACCTACTTCAAGAACCTGTACTCCAATAACATAGAAGAAATGGACAGATTTCTAGATACATATGAATTACCAAAGCTGCATCAAGAAGACATAAAAATTCTAAATAACCCAGTATCAATCAATGAAATTGAAGTAATAAAAAAAAAAACTACCAACAAAGAAAATCCCAAGTTCTGACAAACTCACTGCTAACTTCTACAAGAAATCCAGAGACTATCTAATGCCATTTCTCCTTAAACTCTTCAGTGAAATGGAAAGGGAAGCAATACTCCCAAACTCATTCCTGGAAGCAAGCATTACCCTGATACCAAAACCAGAAAAGGATCCAACCAAAAAAGAGAACTATAGGCCAATATCTTTAATGAACATAGACCCAAAAATCCTCAATCAGATACTGGCAAACAGAATGCAGCAAATCATCACAAGGATTATACACCAAGTAGGATTCATCCCAGGGATGCAGGATGATTCAACATATGCAAATGAATAGATGTAATGCACCACATTAACAGAACCAAAGACAAAAACCACATGATCATCTCAATAGATACAGAAAAAGCATTTGACAAAGTCCAACACCCATTCATGATTAAAAAAAAAAAAATCCCTAAATAAAATTGGAATAGAAATTCCTTGTCTCAATCTGATAAAAGCCACCTATGACAAACCAACAGCCAACATCATACTAAGTGGTCAGAAACCAAAAGCTTTCATTCAAAAATTAGGAAAAAGACAAGGATGCCCACTGTCACCCATTCAATATAGTTCTGGAAACACTACTCAGAACAATTAGACAAGAGAAAAATATAAAAGGAATATGGATTGGAAAGGAAGAAGTTAAATTATCAGTATACCCACATTTATAGCAACACAATTTATAATAGCTAAATCTTGGACACAGCCCATATGCCTATCAATAGATGAATAGATAAAGAAAATGTGGTATTTATCTACAATGGATACTGTACCATAAATAAGGAAAATGGTATTTATATACCATTTCCTGTCATTTGTAGGAAAATGGATATAACTCAACACCATAATCTTAAGTGAAATAAATCGGACAGGCAAGTTTAAATATTGCATTGTTTCTCTTATGTGAGAAACCCAAAGGGTAAACAAGGAGCACAATAGAGGATAGATATTGGGAAAGTAGGAAGAACATGTTCAAATGGGAAGGGAACAAAGGAGGGGTAGGAGCAAGGGAAGGAAGAAAAAAGAAAAAAGACACTAGAAAGAAAAAAATGGAAACAAAGTTTTTGTAAATGGGGAGGGGAAGAAGGGTTGAAGGGAGGGGAGGGGAATGGGGAAAAACATAAGAATCAAGATATATTATGTACAGCTTCAGTATGTTCTATTAGCATTATCATTAAATTGTAGAAACTGTCTAATTTCTTCTTTAATTTTATCTATGACCCATTGCTTGTTCAGGAGGTTGTTATCTAAATTCCATGTGTTTATGAAGTTTTTCTGGTTTCTTTTGCCACTTATTTCCAATTTCATTGCACTATGTTCTGATAATATGCATGGGATAATTTCAGTTCCTCTGCATTTACTTAAGTATATTCTACAAGCTATTTTTGAGAATCCCATGTGCAGCTGAGAAGAATGTGTATTCTGATGTTGTGGGGTGGAACTCTCTGTAGATATCTACTAAGTCCATCTGTTCAAAAGTTTGGTTTAGTTCTGATATATCCCTGTTGATTTTTTGTCTAGTTCATCTGTCTATTTGTGACAGTGGGGTACTGGGTTTCCCCTTCAACTGTATTAGTGCTTATTTGGTTTTTCATGTCCGTTATTATTTGCTGTATATAGTTGGGTGTGCTGGTATTTGGTGCATATATACTTATGGTTGTTATCTCTTCCTCTTGGAGTGTTCCCTTTACAAGGATGTAGGGACCCTCTTTGTACAGGTACAAATTCACTATGATGAATGTCATCAATATGCATGACAAATATGTACTAATAGAAAAAATAAAGTTAAAAAATTTTAAAGCCAAATATTTCATACCTAGACAATAGGAAAGATGTTTTGAGGGCATCTTACAAATTGGCAAGACTCCACCCATCACAGAGACAGAAATGTAGAAGTATAAACTCTTTTAAGAGACTGCTTTGAGAAGAGAGCACCAGGACACCCTGCTCAGTTACAGCTGGCTATCGAAGTGTTCCATGAGTTCAGCCATCCAGGCACTCAGAGGTCACTGTAGCTGTGGTCTATGTGAGCCCCGGCATTTCTCGAACAGGCAGCATACCCTGGCATTGTCCGCTTGAGGCTGGTTACACAGGCATACAGAATAAAAGAGTTATTATATGTGCTGCCAAAACAAACATAGAATAAAAGAGTTATGGAACCATGAAGGTTTCCAGTCAGATTTCAAAATAATGCCTGGGAAGCCAGGCAAAGTGGCACAGAATCACAGTCCCTACAGGCAACTCCCGAGAAGGAGATACATGAAGTTGTGAGAATGAAGAGGAAGCTACAATGAAAACCCCAGTACATATGAGATGCTGGGAATGTGAAATGTATTCAGAGAAAGCCACTGGCAATGAGCAGATCCAGCCCAAGAGAGAGGTCATATGGGCTACAGCCAACAAGGCTATAGGAATAGAGGTGTCCAGTGTCCAGGTCCTTTGGCGCTCACATTTCTCCACTGTATGCCCTAGATAAAAGACGTAGAGCTGCAAGACTTAATGTTTGCCCTGCCAGATTTCAGTCTTGCCGTGGTCCTTCTTTCTGTTCCCCTAACCCTCCTTTTTGGAATGGCACTGTATGTTGGAAGGTCTTAGTCACCTTTCTTGTTGCTGACACAACCCACAAATTAAAAGAGGGTTTTATTTTGGCTGAAATTTTCAGTCCACGTTTAGCTGGCTCCAAGAAAGAAACAGGATGGCAGAAGAGTATAGTGGTCAAAGGGCTGTTCTTATCATGGCTGCCAGAAAGCAGAAAGTCAAGGAAGGAGCTGAAGAGGGAGATATACCCTTCCAAATCACCCTTCACTAACCTGCTTCTAACCAGGCCCCACCTCACTCAGCTGCCAAACTCATTAGTGGATGAATCCACTGATGAGTATAGCTCCCCCATGATGCAATCACTTCACAAATGCCCTGCCTCTGAGCGCATGAGAGTTTTGGGGGATATTCTAACTCTAAACTGTACCATTCCACCCATGTTCCTCAAAAAAGTCATGTTTGGAAAACAACTGGATCATACAGGTGCTATAGGAGGTAGGAGGTAGGTTACTGTGGGTATGACCAAGAAGGATATATCTCCCTCCCCAGCTTCTCCCTTTGTTTTTTGCACATGGCCACCATGATGTCAACAGTTTTTTCTGCTATGACATGCTGCTTCTGTCTTAGAGCCCACCAACTATGGACTAAAACCTCTAAACACCATGAGGAAAAAGAACCTTCCTCCATTAACTTGTGGGTGTCAAGTATTTATATCAGTCGCAAGGAAAATGACCAAGACATAAGTATTTAACTTTTTTTTTTTTAATAAGGGCTCACAGCCAAGAGTTGCCTTGAGTTTCAGAAGAAACTTTAGACTTGGACTCTGACCAATACTGGAATTCTAGGAGACTGACTAAATACATTTTGCATAATGAGGTGGATATAAGCCTTCTAGGGTGTAGGGATGGAATGTTACGGCTTAATTATGAAGTATACTCCAAAGGTTTGTGGATTGAGGCCGGATCCCAATGTAGTGATGTTCAAAGGCAGGACCTAGAAAATTGATTGGATCATGAGGGTGTTAACCGTAATGATGGATTAATCCACCAGTAAATTTAGGTGAATGGGCTATAGGAGGTGGGGCCTAGTTTGAGGAAGCAGGTCAGTAGGAGGGTGCCTTTGAAGGATATAGCTGGTCCCCAGCCCTTTCCTCTCTGGCTCTTTTTGCTTCCTCCTTGCCATGAAGTGAGCAGCTTTCCCCCATCATGCCCTTCTGCCATGATGTTTCTGCCTCTCCACAAGCCTAAAAACAAAACAGTTGGCTAACCACAGAGAGAAACCTCTGAAACTGTGAGCCAAAATAAACCTTTCCTTTTTAAAGTTGTTTTTCTTAGATATTTTGTCACTGCAATGAAAAGCTAACCCAGAGACAGAAAGTAGGCTAATGATTACCTAGGCAGAAGGAAAGAAAAGTGACTATTAATGGGTACAAGGCCTTTAAGTTATGAAAATATTCTAAAATTGGCTATGGTGATGGTCGCACAACTCTGTGAACATAAATAAGAACCACTGAATTGTATATTTTATGTAGGTAAATTGTATGTTATTTGAATTGTTTCAATAAAGCTATTTTTTTTAATTATAGGGAAAATATTCTTCATTATCTAGGGTAGGCAAAGAGTTCTCAGAGTTGACATTGAAAGCATAATTCATAAAACGAAAAACTGAAAAACTAGACCTCATCAAAGTTAAAGCCTTTTTCTTTGCAAAAAAAAATGTGAGGAGAATGGAAAAATAATCTACAAAGAAAATATCTACAACCAAATATGTGACACAGGACAAGTATTTAAAAGATGTATTTTTTTTAAACTCCCAACACTCACCAGAAAAAAAAAAATCCAATTAGAAAATGGGCAAAAGACATGAAGAAACTTTTCACCAAAGAGGATAGACAGATGGCAAATAAGCACACAAAAAGATGTTGACAAAAATGGTCATTTGGGAAAGATAAATGAAAATCACAATGAGGTAGTACCACATACATCAGATTAGCTAAAGTTTAGAGGGAAAAAATAGTCAAGACCGATACCGGTGAGGATTCAGAAAATACAGAAAAAATGATCACTTAGACTGTACTTTGTTGATGGGAACGTAAAATATTACAGCCACTCTGGAAAACAGTATGTTAATTTCTTACAAAATTAAACATATGCTTCTCATATGGCCTAGCAGTTAAGCCCTCATATATTTATCCCACAGAAAAGAAAACTTAAATTCATGAAAAAAAAAAATCTGTACAGGAATAGTCCCTTTGCAATAGCCAAAAACTGAAAACAACTCAAATGTCCTTCAATGGATAAGTGCCCACCACCCGCCACGTCCCCCCCAAAAAAACCCAGCAGGTTTAGGTACACAAAAGGATATTTTCAGATGCGTGATAATTGTTTTCTTTTTTGTTTTGTTGTGTTGTGTTTTTTTTTGTTTTGGTGCTGGGGATCGACTGGGAACCCTAAGATTGTTAGACAAGTGCTCTACCACTTGAGCTAAATCCTCAACCCCATAATTGTTTTTATACATTTGTTGTTACTATGATTGTGGTATATATTTTAATGAGAGTGACCCTCAGAATTCTAGAGGTAATAATCAGTTGTGGCTGCAAAGGGGAAACTAACACAAATGTTAATTAAGGCTTCAATGAGACTTTGTTAAAGAGATCAGATCTCAAATTTTAAGACCTCACAACTATAAAAGAAAAATATAATACACTACACTGAATGATTATAAATAAAATCTTAACCTCTTTAATTGGGAAATCAAAATATTTTATAGTCCAATTATAAACTGAGGTAAAATACTCTAAGTTAAGAATATCAATGAAATGGAAACATATTATAGATGATTACAGATTCTTAAGGAAATCATTTTAATGTGTTTTGTTTCCATGGTGATAAACATTTAAATCACAGGCGCATATTGGATGCCTTGGGAGAGACTAATACTCATCCAACAAACTTGCTCCTCACCTTTTCCATAATGGCCATCCAGGGAGGCGGCCACATTTCCCACTCTCCGCTGTAGTAATGTGACCAACCTTAGCCAATGGTTCTGGAGTATAAGCAGTATAAAGTAGCTTCTGGGTAACTCCCCAGACTACTCTGATCCCTAAAATTTACTTTGGGTTTTGTTGTTGTTGTTGTTATTGTTTCTTTTCCTCTCTCTTAGGGTAGCTCAAGAATCCTGGCCTCTGAATATATCCACAACCTCTAGAGTGTTAGAGAAGGAAATAAAATCTAAGAAAGAGAGTAACGCAGATTAAAAAAATCCATCCAAATCCTACCACCAACGAGTTACAGTTATTATTTTATTGAGTGGCTATCATAGGACTAGCATAATGCTGAATTATCTGTATCTTCAATAACAACCCTGTAAGGAAAACATTATTCTCCATTTAGAGATGAAGAGGCAGGGGTTCTGAGAAGGTAAGGGCCTAGAATCTGTGGAGTCATAGTCCTCAGCTGGCCTTTTGCCTAGGGATTGTCCTCATTCCCTTCTACCTCAGCCAGTCTCAGGAGTTCTATAGACTAAAGGATATCTTTAGTTCTATTTGCATCTTTACCCATACTCTGCTGCTGTAAGTCTTAGAGTCCATGGAACTCAAAAATGACCAGTAGTGACAGCAATATACTCCAGTCACCCAGATAGTTAAGTGGCAGAGGGAGACTCTGAAACAAAGTTTTCTAGCTCTGAAGTTTGTGTTATGTTCTAGTTCCCTATAATTATAACTCCTATTGCTAATAAGGACACTGTTGTGGAGAACTTAATTTTTGATATTTAAAACTCTAAATCCTATCAATAATTCATACTTCAAAAAACAAATTTAATTCCATTTTGACACTTTATAAGATACAGGACAGATAGAGGGCCAGAAATTTTAAACAAATCAAAAAAAATTATCTAATATTTGGAGAAATTTTATTGTAACTTTTTAAGTATAGTAAAAGCCAAAAACTACTCTGGAAAAAGTGAAGGAGTGAAAGGGAACCTAAATATTCTCGGCTCTGGATTTAAAAGAGCCAGACAAATATTTAGGCAAGAAGAAATATATATATACTTCTAACTAAATGGTGAGTTAGAACTAGGCCACATCTCATTTTTCTGTCCCAAAGTGCTCAATTTAGAATCAGATTTTAAAAACAATCCTCTGTAGGCTAGGTTTAGCCTTTCCAGTTGGCACTTGGACATCAGACTTTTGTGACAATCTGGAACAATAGAAAAAAGCTTTAGGTATTCAAACTATCACATTCTAAGGAAGGCCAATGTGAATTAATGCATTTTAGAACTGAAAGGAAAAAAATATTTGACCGAAGGAAAATAAAGGGAAGAATGAAAATCAAGTAGCTAACCCCACCTATATTCCCATCAGAAGTGAAGACAAAGCTTCCACACAATTCTTTTCACCTTTGTTATCTGTAGGGCACTTGGGTATAGAGCTGTATGATGCTTCTGCTCTAACTAAACTGTGAAGTTATTAAATTGTCTATTTATTCTTTGTCCAGAAATCTTTACTGCTAACAGAACCAAGTCCAAATTCCTTTGCTTCATATTCAAAGCCCTTTCTACTTTGATTCAACCTACCTCTGGCTTTATTTCCCATTGTCCATTATTCCCCTTCATCAATCCTGTGTTAAGAGTCAAAGAAGTCTACCTACTGTTGAAAAAGCAAACACATTCTGGCTTAAAAATCTCTGCCAATACCACCAGCATCCCACTTCTCTTTATCCACTAAATTATTCTCATCTCTAGGAACCAGCTTAAGTCTCAGTTTCTATATGAGTCCTCCCCAGCTTCCTCAGGCTACACAAAACTTTTCTCTCCCTCTGAAATCCTATGCTAGGATTTTTAAACTACTCACTTGGTGTATATCATAAACTCACCTATATTAATATTTATCTTACTTCCATGTCTCTACTCCTCAAATTGATAAATTCCCCCAGGGCAAGAACCACTATCAAGATATCCTCTTGATATCTGCATTTTACAAAAACATCTAACCCAAGACAAATTAATGTTACGTAAGCTCCAGCTAGAAAGATTTTAAAGCACTCATTCAAGGATACTATTTATAAATTCATATAAATGGTATTTACAAGCTAAAGGGAAAAATATATACCATCTGAAAATTTCAGCACTTCATTGTTTCCATGTCTCATAAGGACATAGCCTCTTAGTCTATTTAATAAAAATAAAACAAAAGAAGTCCCAATGTGTTATCAAGCTAGGAAAGTGCAACTACTGAAGACAAAGCTATTTGCACCTGCTGAAAAAGCAGCAAAAAGTTTAATCACAGCAAGGCTTCTCTGCTTGACTCTACATAAAATATAACTGTGCTGCACCCTGCAGTCTATAAAAGAAAAGAATTATAAGAAAACCCATTCAAAGACTAATCAATGCTTAGGCAGAAATAATTTTCCTGCTGTTTTAAAAATACTAATCAATTTTCTGCTCAATGTTGTCTTTATACACTAAGAATACACAACTAGGTTGTATAGGCAAATACTATTTCACACTTAAAAATGGATATCTGCATGAATTTTCCCTATTTTGAAATCAAAGAAAATGACATAAATGTCTATAAAATCATACTACTCTATAATTTGATCTTTGATCCTCTGGAAAAAAATCTCTATAAACATAAAAATTTTAACTGCATTCATTGAGTCTTATGTGTAAGAATAGAGCTGTGTACTGGAATGAGTCTCAATAAGCAAATTTCCAAATTGCCTCTTAAGAATTGACCTACCAGAAAAAGAAATATGCAGATAAAAAAAGTTTTAGATTCTAGTAACTCCAGGCTGACTCACAATATGTAGTTTTGAATTACTAAAATAACATTCCCAAATTCCATTTCTGCCCTGGGGCCCGTGCTGGAAAATTCCAGATTCAGACTCTGTGATGTTTAATTCTAGGTGTCTATTTAACTGAATTAAGCATTTTTCTGTACAGGGGGTGCTTCTGTGAGGTATTCCAGTAAACGACTGATATTTCAATCAATGCACTGAGTAAGGAAGATCCTCTCTCACCCACTGTAGGCAGATACATATAATTGCCTGGGTAGAACAACGATGCAGAGGAAAAGTGAACTCTTTCCCTTCTGGAACTGGCTCACTCATCTTTTCCTGCCCTTGGACAACAGAACTTCAAGTTCTCCTGCCTTTTGACTCTAGGGCTTACACAAGCAGTATCCCCCAACACTACACACATACACACACACCAAAGGTTTCAGCCTCAGAGAGCTATACCATTAGGTTCTGGCTTCTCAGCCTTTTGGACTTGAACTAAGCCTGCTACTGGCTTCTCTGATTCTCCCATTTACAGATGACACACTTTGAGTCTTCTCAGCTTCCCTAAAACCAACTCCCCTAATAAATCCCCTCCTTTCTACCTAATTCCTACTAGTCCTATCTCTCTGGAGAGCTCTGATTAATACTTCTCATACTAAGCTTTCTTATGGGTTCAGAACATTCAGGTCTTATGAAACACAATAGAAATTGGGATTCAACAAAAATTGACTCAAACTGACAAACTGACATATTCCTCCTCCAGAATTCAAGAAATACTTCATTTCATCACCTTCTTCAGACCATGCTTTGCAAATATTTCAGTCTTTTACAAAAGCATTGCCAAAGAAACATTATAGAGGTACCATCAGTAAATGAAGCTGAGAAACACTGCTTACCAGAACCCCCCACTGGACTAGTCATTAGAAGATTTCTGGAGAAGTCCTCATGTAAAGAAATCAGTTTACATTCACCCAAGCCAGATTCCCCTAGCTTATCTGAAATTATATGAACATTTCCATGGAGCTATCCATCTCCACACCATTTTTTTTATTAGTACACGTTTATAATTCATGCATCCTACAATCATCTTGCGAAGTGCTTGCATATACAACTTGGTTTTTTTTTTCCCCTTCCCCTTCCTTCCCCCTGCCCTCCTCCTCTGGTTCACCAACCACTTTTCCTATCTGTTGGTACTACTTATCTTAGCACAAGCTATGGCTTATATTGTTTACATCGACTGAGGTTATTAAATTCCTGTACATGGTGTATCTCTAGTCCTTTCATTTCCCTTTCCACTTCTCCAAACCCCCTCATTGTTCCCTTGGACTATTTCCCTATTGGACAAGATCTGTCCCTTTGTCCCTTTCTAGCCATCTTTTATCATTTTCTTTGTTTGTACTTTGCCTCACTTAAATGAGGGCCACTCAAGCTGGTATGTCTGATTTACCCCACTCAATATTGTTTTCCAGGTGCTTCCAGTTTCCCACAGATGCCTGAAATTTGTCATTCTCTATAGCCAAATAGTATTCCATAATATATGGATACCACATTTTGTTTATCCAGTCATCTGTTGATGGGTATACAGGCTGCTCCCATGATTCAGCTATTAGGAGTTGTGCTGCTATAAACATTGGTATGCAGGTATTGCTGTAGTGTGATGACTTAAACTCTTTGGGGAAAATACTTAGCAGAGGGATAGCTGGGTCATATGGAATTTCTACTTCCAGTTCTTTGAGAAATTTCCATATCGATTTCCATAATGGTTGTACTAGTTTGCATTCCCACCAACAATGTAGGAGACTTCCTTTTTTGCTATAGCCATGCCAGCATTTATTTATTTATTTTTTTAACCAAGAACATGTATTGGTACAGTGTACATATATTGATCACATTTATCATGTTTGTTTTGTACCTGTACATGGTGTCTCTTGGTTCTCCCCCCTCTTTCTCTCCCCCCTTCTGTTCCCTCCATCCCTATTTACAGCAGGTTTATTTACAATTCTCCATGATTTCCCTTTCCCCTTTCTTTCCGTTTTTTCCCTTCCTTCTTTTCCCCCTTCCCTCTTTCTAGTACTCCTCTCCTTTGTATATTATCTTCTTTTTATATAATATCCGTTACACTACTTTGTTCTTATTTACAGTTATGGTTTCTCATATCAGAGAAACAATTCGATGTGTGCTTATGAGTGTCTGATTTATTTCACTTAATAGTATATTCTCAAGGAACATCCATTTACATACAAATGACTCTGGTTTATCCTTCTTTATGGCAGTGTAGTACTCCATTGTGTAGAAAAACCACATCTTCTTTAGCCATTCATTGGTCATTGGGCACATAGACTGGTCCAGCCACTGTGGAAATCAACACGCCAGCATTTATTGATTTATTGTTTGATTTCCTAATGACTGCCATTCTTCCCAGAGTAAAATGGAATCTTAGTGTTGTTTTAATTTGCACTTCTCTAATGACCAGAGATGTTGTACATTTTTTCATATATTTGTTGGCCATTTGTGTTTCTTCCTCTGTGAAGTGTCTGTTCATTTCTCTAGCCCATTTCTTGACTGGATCTTTAAATTTAGGTGGTTTAATTTTTTTGAGCTCTTTGTATATTCTAGATATTAGTCTTTTGTCTGAGAAGCTGGAAACAATTTTTTCCCATTCTGTAGGCTGTCTCTTCACTCTACTGATTGAATCTTTTGCTGTACAGAAGCTTTTTAGTCTGATGTAATCCCATTTGTTGATTCTTACTGGTATTTTCTGTGCGACTGAGGTTTTGTTTAGAGAATCCTTTCCTACTCCTATGTCTTCAAGTGTTTTACCTATTTTGTCTTCCAGAAGGTTTAATGTTTCTGTCTTAATGTTCAGCTCTTTGATCCATTTTGATTTTAATTTAGTATGTGGGGAGAGATAAGGGTCCAGTTTCATTCTTCTACAAACAGATAACCAGTTTTCCCAACACCACTTGTTGAATAGGCTATCTTTCCTCCAACATATGCTTTTGGACCCTTAGTCAAAGATCAAATAGTTGAATATGTCTGCCTCCTTCAAAACAATCGTTGGGGTGGTAACTTTCCATGTATACCTCTATAAAATGTAAAAATAAAAGGTTTACTTACAGATTGAAATATATTCAACTCAGATATGTTTTCACTAGTCCACACAGATTCTTTTTAACTGGAAATTGTCACAAAGATTCCAGATTTCCAGCCACTCCTCAAAAACCTGCAAAGCTTTTAACCACACTAGACAATAGCATGGTTGAAAATATAACTTAGCAATAACAGGCTGAGGCTGAATATAGCTTTTTTGTAAACAGGCCACACTTCCTCTAGTACCCACCAACATCTCTACTGCCCACAACACAACTCCCTGTTGTCTTACTGCAGACTTTAGTGGGCATTTACATGTCACTGTCCACTTGATCCACTAAGGGTTGATCTTACTTACAATTTAGCACATAGCAAACAATCTTACTACATGAAGTTTTTTCAAGTTCTCAGGAATCAGATCATTGCACAGGCCAACCTGGGCTACATAGTGAGTTCATAGCAACCTGAACTACATAGCAAGACCCTGTCTCAAAAAAAAAAAAAATAAAAAAAAACCAAAGCAACAACAAAAAAATCACAGGTGGTATCCAACCTCCTCTAAACAATCTACAATCTACATACAGGCTGGTGCTACAGGGACCCACAGATAGGAAGAGAGTACAATGTGCTGGAGTTTGAGTGCAGCTCTGGCATGAGTGAACCATGTGATTTTACACAATTCATTTAGATTCTCTGCATCTATGGACTAGAATCATCAAACTTCTAGAGTTCAAAAAAATTTAAAACTGTCCCTACTTTTATAGATTTTGGAAATCAGGTAGAAGGACTTGCTCAAAGGCATATGCTTCTATCTAGAAAGCTATAGCATTAACCCCAGAACAGAAGGCACCTGCGCCTGCTGCCCAGCATTCATGCAGCTGAGCTGTATCTCTCTTCAATTCTTCCTTAAGAGAAGCAATGAACTCAAAAGCAGTTTTCTCCTTCTTGGAAATACATCTGAAAACCGTCAGAGTTTTGTTTCTTTGGGATGACTGCTTGCAAGCAACAGATTTCCTGTCAGAGTTAGAGCCAATCATATATTTCTAACTAATAAGATACACATCAGAGATTTGAGTCCTCAAATGGTAATTGGCCTAAAAAAGATGGACACATAGATTTCTGGCCAGAACAGAGAAGAATAAGATGTCAAGGGATATATTCAAAAAGCAAATTTGAGTTTTCTTCCATAGATAGCTACCCTCTGGATAATGTCACTAATGTTTGAGAAAAGGAGATGGCCGCTTTAAAAAAAAAAAAAAAACCTTTTGGAAAGTAACTATAAAACGCCTGATCATATTTCCTCTCAAAAAATACATATATTCGTATTCCTGATAATGTGCTGCTGAACTAGCTTCTGTGATGTCAGCAAGATGAACGCATGCAGCTGGCCAAATGGTGGGGTTAGGGAGGACATGAACAGTAGATAAAAAAAGGCAAAAATGAGAAGAAAAAATTCTTAGGAGGAGGCAAGAGGGAAGAGAAGTAGGAGAATATAAAAGTTCAGTAGGTAACAGGGTACAGCAGATGAGGAGGAATAAAATGTATAGATGATGGAAGAGTGTTTTGGAGAAGGGGAATAAAAGAGCTGTGGGTATGAAGGCAGCTGAAGAGACAGGGGTATCTGTATGTAATTTTTGTGTGACCTCTGTATTTCCTTCATATTATTTTTAAAATAACAAGTAGAAAATTTTATTCTGAAAGTATTTTGTGGCTTCTGGCCTGTATTTCTTTGACCACACCAGTACTCCTATGCAAACACCGGCAGCTAACACCTTTGCTAAGGACATAAGAGTTACTACAGAGAGTACTGGAAACACAATGAGATGTGGATGCTGAGATTACTCACCATCTAAGGACTACACATCATGGATTAGTGATTCCTACCAAACACTCAAAATCTCACTCTGAAAAAGAGGTTGGAAGTTTCTTATTAAATTAAACATGTACTTACCTAATGACCTGACAATTACACTTGTGGGCATTTATCCCAGAAAAGTGAAAATCCTCATTCACTCAAAAACTTGTTCATGAATGTCCATCATAGCAATATTCATAATAACCCAACACTGGAAACCTCCCAAATGTCCCTCAATAGGTGAATGATTAAACATATTCTAGTACAGCTATACAATGGAATATACTCAGACATAAAAGAAAAACTATTGCTATCTGAAAAAAAAACTTAGGTAGTTCTCAAGTACATTATGCTTGGTTTTAAAATTTCTTCAGAGGTCATACATTGTATGATTCTATTTACTAACAAGCTCCAAATGACAAAATCTATAAAGATGGAGGAAAAAATTAGTAGTTGCCAGGAGACAGAACAGGCATGGGGAGAAGGTTTGAATATAAATGTAGAACAGAAAGATGCATGATGGAAATACACATGTATGGATACATGTGCATGCACACATACGCATGCAGACAGAAAAGTGGATGTAAAAACAGATAAAAAATAATCTACATTCCATAATATAATCAATAGTATAGTATTGTACCAATTTTAATTGCTTGATTTTAATATTTTACTACATTACTCAGGACATTATGATACAAACTGAGTGACTTCAAGAGACTCTGAACTACTTCAACTTTCTGTGAATCTACACTTATTTCAAGATATGTTGAGAAAGGCATTGTTTTTTTTTTTGGTTTTTTTTTTTTTTTTTTGGTGTTGGGGATCGAACTCAGGGCCTTGCGCTTGTCAGGCAAGCACTCTAACCACTGAGCTAAATCCCCAGCCCCAAGGCATTGTTTTTAGAACTCATAAAATTAAGAAAAAGAGCAAGGTATACTTTGGGCTGTAATTCTAGTCTCATTTGTCTAATCCCAAATATTTTATAATCTATCCACACTGGAGTCTCCATACTCCAAGAATATACCGGACACTTTCTCAGCTCCAGGCCTCACCTCACTCTGTCCCTTCTGACTGAAATGTGCCTCTAACCCCTCCCAATTAACCATATAAATACTACTTGCAGAATAATAAAGGGTACCTACTATAGCATCATTTCCTGGCCAGGGAATCGAGGAGACAGCCATTGATGTCTGGAACATGTCAGGCATTATTCTAGGTGGTTTAGATTTAGTCTTCAAAACAACAAATAATATACTACTATCCATCCTATTGATGATAAAACCAAACCTAAGATAATACAGGTGGTAAATAAGAGGGAGTTGAGACTCAAATCTTGATTTCTTATACCTCTGCTCATGTCCTCACACAGATTCTGAGCTTCTCATAGCCTACTGACTCTAAAAGATGGCTTCAAATAAATTTTAGGGGGAAAAAAATCAAAACACCTAGTCAGTTCTCATGACTAGTAGTGGGGAGGGTCCTCACCACCTGGCCCCTGTCCTTTTTGTACTAGCCTTTGTATACGGGCGTCATGCTAGATAGCTTAGTACAACTTGGAATAGTATTTGAAAAAAGATTTCAAATCTGCTGCTATATCGCCCTGAATGCACCCAATCTCATCTGAAAAAAGATGTCTTAACTATGTAATATTGAGCTGTTTAAGCTTAATTTCATTCAAATTAGATAATCATACTAGGGAATTACAAAGGATTACTAACAAAAATAAAATATATATGAACAAAGCCACTATTGCCATCAACTCATATTCAAACTATGTCTGATACTCCCTTGCCCCCAAATCATCCCTGATTTTAATTAAAAACTTAATTCAAATGATACATAAATTGAGTTTTAGTCATGTGGCCACTAATGAAAAACCTAGGTTCTCCCTGGAAACGTATGAGACATGTTTAAACAAGAACATTCCAATGCAACCAGTATTAAATAAATCTTCTTGAGTGCTATCCAATGTAGGTGTAAGCTGCAACCAATGCTGTTCAACTGAATTCCACCTCAAATACAATACACACCTCCTGGCATGGAACAGAAATCTGAAAAATGTTTGTTGATTTATAAGCCATGCTAAAGTGG
The DNA here is from genome assembly GCA_004026905.1 of Hystrix cristata. Classification (NCBI taxonomy): domain Eukaryota; kingdom Metazoa; phylum Chordata; class Mammalia; order Rodentia; family Hystricidae; genus Hystrix; species Hystrix cristata. Next base: position 43,960 of record PVJO010009061.1, read on the forward strand.
CCAATTAGAAATAATTCTTGTGGGCAACTTAAAATAGTTCTTGAATATTCAAGTCTACAACTGCTACAATTTTATGCACACATATAAGTAGGAGATTTAAAGGCTATTTTTAAAAATTATTAAAGTAGTCTTGAAGTTGCATGAGAAAATAAAACATCACAATCCATTAGCCAAAAAAAAAAAAACCTTGAATACAAATCTTTTTATTTTTTCCCCACTGCAGTAGGTGTAATTATAGACTAACAATAGAATCCTATCTATCCTCTCATGTGGATGACCAAAAATTAGCCAATAAATGAGAAGTCCTTCAAAGCTCTTTTTTAGAGCAATAAAGTAAAATTATGACACAACTTGTTTCTCTTTTGTGTAAATCCAAAACCAAAATTATATACTAAACATTCAGAATGAGATGAGAATAACATAAAGTACTCCGGTTTACCAATGATTTCCCTTTATGACTCTACCCTAACTCGAAATTCATGTGTCCAACAGGAAACTATAGAGTTTTTCTTTCTGTCATATTACTAAATTATAGTTTAAAGTTTAGGTCAACTCTTCCTTGGTAAAAGTATTGGGGGATTAAATGAGCTAATCTATGTAAAGCATAAAGACCAACCTGGGTCAGAGTTTGCATCAGATAATAATAGTTACAATTATCGCCCTAAGGATGATGAGAACAATGACAACAACAACAGAAAATTAATAATTTTATTTTAAACTAAGCTAAAAACACTGATGATAACCACAGAAAATTATTAGATTTTTTTTTAAACTAAGCTAAAAACTATTGTAACAAAATAAATGCCTAACCACAGACAAAAATGGGCTCACAAAGCCAAGATTCATCATGCTATCTTTGGGGATTTCTTTTTTTCTCAACCGCCCTAACGATTTCAGCTCTCTTTGTCTGACAGACCGAACCACCTGTGTTTCCCAGGGCTAAGGAGCAGCTGCCAGGCTGCACCTTTGCAGGTTGAGGTGCAGCGTGTGTGAAGGACACACTAATGTGTTAGGGAACAGGGTAAGAAAGATATGCCAATGGGACCAAAGCTTAAGATTTTTGCTGTCTTTAATGGACTGGAGAATATCTGTGTATTCACTCCCCGGCAAACCAAAGCTGCTGCTCCCTCAATAACTCTACCTCCCGAGCCACTCGTAATGCTCAACTATATCTTGCTAACTGACAAGAAGAGCTGACAGGTTACAAATGTAATCCTGTTCCACTCTGCCCGACTGCAGAATGAGAAGGGAGTTAGTGAGGCAGGAAGGAAACAGAAGGCCCTGGCAAGGGGACAGCAGCCATTTTTTAAGAGGGATGAGAAAAGAGTAAACTGTATCTGATGTCCACTCAGAAACATGGGAGGGAAAACCTCTCTCTCTGGAACTTGAATGAGTTGTCTGGCAACCTCCTTAACCACAGTTTTGCTTTGTTTTAATCAGCATATAATAGAAAGAAGAGTGGGAAGACTAGGCAAGGATGGGACAAAGCCTGGAAACGCCACTTGTAACAGCAATCAGTGGACAGAAAAATGAAGTGGGTATATGCCAACTGTGCTCCCCTCTTTTATCCTATTCATTTATTTATGTGTTACATACTCAACAAGCATTTACTGGTGCCAGAAACCGCAGAAACAGAAACAAAAGGCCCCTGTCTCCAGGAGATGCACAGAGTTTTGATAAACAAAGACAAGGAGGGAGGCATTTCAGGTAAAAGAAATCCACATAGAGGTGGGAAAATCCCCACAGGCAGAGGGCCGCAGCACGTGCAGGGCACGTTCTGGAACACCAAAGAGGTCACAGTCTTCTACAGCTTGCTCTTCCTTGGGCCAGTAAATGACAACACGTACTGAGTGCTGTGTGACTTCTCTGCCCTGGAATTACTGCTTCTTTCTAATCACTTGTCTCCATGACTGAACTAAGAATGACAACCCTGGTGAAGATACAAAGACCTGGACTTACATATTCAAATCAAAAGCAGGTTATGCACCTTTCAGCTTCTCTGATTATCTGCTACTAAGTTGTTTCATTTGATTGTTGGCATCTACTATAACAACAGGGTGTTTGTGGAGTTTTGGTTTGGTTTCGTTTTTAGGTTCTACCTATCTCTGTATACTAAAAGGTTCTCTTTTCTTGAGATCTGAGCAGGTTACAGAGTCTAAGGAAATAATGCAGGAGACTCAAGAGCTGTAACATAACATTCATGTGTCTCAGATAAGAATATGGCTTACCTGCTTTCAAAAGACTGCAATCTCTGCTTCCTCAGCAATGCTTTCCAGCTCCATTCTATGTGCTGTTCTCTCTCTAATACCCATCACTACCTAGCCAACCCCCGGTTATTTACTCATCTATTTATTATCCCCTCCCACTAGAGAAGAAACGATTTTTTCTATTTTGTCACCACTGCATCCATAGTACCCATAATAATGCCTGTCATATAGCAGGATATATATGCCAAAAATGTGAATTCTGGAGGATTGCCCTAATTCTAAATACTTTGTTGCATTATCACCATAAAGACACTCCTTTTTAGATCTTTCATCATGACTTAAGGCTTGGCAAATGTGGTCAAGCAAGGAATGGAATGCGTGCATGTGTAAATAAAGTAGTTTAATACCTGCTATTTTTGTAAACACTTAAATACCATACTAACATTATACCAACTGATCCATGTGGCCCCTGTACACATTAATCTGTTTCAGTCATTAGTGAGTTGGATGGAGTGTGCAGAGGCTACTATGGAAATAGGTTCTAACGGCCATTCTTCTGTCAGGCCACATACTTTTATACTTTCTATCCTATCTTTCCATTATCTTCTTTAAAAGTAGAAGTCTTCCTGGATACTAAAGCATGCACCCATTTTTCACAGTTCTGAAGCTCCTATTCTTGAAATTTAAAAAACACACACACACAAATTTAAGATATGTCATGCATGCTTACAAACTCCCTACAATAAATGAAATCATTATATACTGCAAACACATACTAATAAAGAATACATTAATAAAATTTAAAAAGCACAACCATAAAAAACAACTAAAAACAATTAAATCTTTGCCAAGTGTGGTGGCACACACCTGTAATCCCAGCACTCAGGAGACTGAAGCAGGAGAATCATCACAAGTTCAAGGCCAGCCTGGGAGTGAGTTCAAGGCTAGCCTGACCTACTTAGTGAAACCCTGCCTAAAACAAAACAAAACAAAAAAACACCTTATACTGAAATACTTTCCTAGTGTGTGTTTGTATATCGAGGCACGTACACGCCTAAAAGAGGTGGTAAAGAGTAATAAAAAGGAATATTACTAATACATCTAAAGAAGCCTCTTTAAACATTAAAAAAAAAAAAAAAACTTTTTTTAAGCAGGCAGTGATAAAGTATTCCAGAGCATAACAACCAATTTCTGCTGGAACCCAACCCTGCAGACCATTCTCGCACATGCAAAATTCTATTACTTCCCCAAGAACCTTAGCAACATTAGTCTGTGGTCAAAGAACCAGAGGTGGAGGGAGAGAGACTATCCTCCTTCTAAACAGGAGAAGGAAAGCAGCCAAGCAAAAAGAGTGAGAAAGAACAATGGCCTCCTAGTGAGAAAGTGTGTTAAGTAGGCCAGTATTAGAGTAGCATTTTGTTACACACAAATTCATCATTGTTCCTTTATATTTTCTTTCCCTTTTCTACCCCCCTTCTTTTCTTTCCTCTGCCCTAGTCATTGTTATTGTCATCCCATATGTGTTTTTTTAAAACCATGATGTATTTGTTCAATTATCTGCAAACCTACAGCCTCTTCATCAAATTAGCTGATTGCTATTTATAGCTGATAATTCTGTACAGGAGATCTAATGAAAATTCATAGGAGTGATAAAACTAAGTCAAATTTTGCCAATGCTGCTTTCCATCCAAGGATTGCTATCACTATCCAATGAATTTGTTTCAAAGACTATCGTAAACATACATGTTGTTTTAAAGGTACCATTTTTAAATTTAAAAAAACAGACTGAATAGTATTAGGAGATAACATTTCTGCAATTTGTTTCACACCTTATTCCAAGATCACATTATCTTTAAAAAAAATGAATACTAAGGGACAAAATAATATAATAAATCTAAGTAGACTTTGAATAATGATTCTATCGGGTAAGAAATTCATCTGGACCTAGTGAATATCATTATATAAAACATACTAATATACTTGTAGCAATCGATATGCAAAATTGCCAGAGAAACTCATCTGTAACTCAATACTCAAATATAATTCTTGTTCATGCTAATATATCTTTGTTTGTTAATTTCGCTAAACACCTTATTTTATTTCTTCTATTCAATTTCCCAATTGTTTTAAAGGCCTCTAAGAATGTTAACAAGTATACTAAAAGAAAAATTAATTTTTGGTTAATCTATAGGAAAATGCCATTTTTCCTAGATCAAAATGGTACAACATTGGCAATTTCATATGGTTCAACCTCAAATTTACTTTAATAATTATCATGATCAATTTATTAATACTACTCATTATACTAGTATTATTGACAAAAATTTTCACTCTTTTAAGGTTCTACTTTAAGTTCCCAAATGCTCTGACTTCACCTGGGAAATGCTGACAAATAGAAACCACTACTCTGTAAATGGCTCTCTAGATAACTGTTCATTTATTTAACTGTCTATTCTCCTATGAAGATGTGTCAGAAACTAGGAAAGCTAGCCTACATCAGAATTCAAGAATGTTACACATGGCTAAGTTGGACACTAGATATTTTTGCTATACAGTTTAACCAGCCATTACCATGTTTATGGGATTGTCCTAGGCCCTAGAGCACAAAAATGGAATTCCAAATTAAGAAAGTTAAAATATGAATTTTTGGAGAAACCAAAAGGAAGAACTTCAAAAATGAAAAGCTATACTTAAAAAAAAAATTAAATGAGGGTCAAAAAAAAGGAAAATTTAAAAATATGAAATCCATCCCAAAAGCACTGAAAAGAAAAGCAAAAATTGGCAAACCGAACTACATTAAACTTAAAAGCTTCTTCAGCAAAGGAAACAACCAACAGAGTACAGAGACAATCTACAGAATGAGAAGCAATATATGCAATGCATACATCTGATAAGGGGCTGATATCCAGAATATATAAAGAACCTCAAAAACTCAACAGCAAACAAACAAACAAAATACCACCTAAAAATAGGCAATACACCTAAATAGACATTTAAAAGAAGGCATGTAAATAAATGGCCAATGGGTACATGAAAAAATGTTCACCATCAATAATCACTAGGGAAATGGAAATCAAAAACACAATGCGGTATTACATCATCCCAGTAAGCATGGCTAATACGAAAAAGACTAAAGATAACAAGTGGCTGGCGAGGATGTGGAGAAAAGGGAACCCTTGCACACTGTTGGTAGAAATGTAAATTAATAAAGGCACTATGGAAAACAGTATAAAGGTGCCACAAAAAAATAAAACTACCATATGATCCAGCAATTCCATTTACTGGATATATATCAAAGGAAACAAAATCAGTATGTTGAAGAAACATGCGCACTCCCATGTTCATTGAAGCACTATTCACGAATAGCCAAGAAATGGAAACAACCTAAGTATCCGTCGACCAATAATGATAGGAAAAAAAAAAAAGTTGTACATGGACATAGTGGAATACTATTCGGCCATAAAAAATGAAATCATGTCATTTGCAACAACATGGATGGAACTAAAGATCATTATGCTAAGGAAAATAAGTGAGGCACAGAAAGACAAGTACCACATAATCTTACTCATGTGTGGAAATCTAAAAAATTTCTCTCACAGAAATTGAAAGTAGAATGGTGGTTACCAGAGGCTGGGGAGATTTCGGAGTGGGAGGAAGAATGGGGAAAGATTGATCAATGGTTATCGTAGAGGCAGATTAGAGGGACATAAGCAAAATACAGATGACTAACACTGTAAAATCATCACATGCTTACCTGTGGCTGACAACTGTAAGATCATCACAAGCTGATCATGTACCAAGTGCTTGAGAAAATGTACCCTACTATATCCTTATGAAAGTGTTACTCACATTTACTATATGCTGACCTTGTCCCCTTCCCAAAAACAAAGGGTAAGATCCTGATTGGCCTACACTGCACCTATCAACAAAACAGTTTGCACCTCCAAGTATGCACACATCTCATATTCACTGGGGGCCATCCCAGTGAGGGTTTCCCCTCTATCATGCAGCACCAGTCTGCTGTTAAGATAGCTTTTCTTTTGCTTTCTCTGCATTGGCCACACTTGAAATAAATTTTCACTACTCACTATACCAATCTTGACTCCCCTATTTCTTACTAAGAGCCCCACTTCTCCATTCTTCACTGAAGTGAGAACAAGGACCCAAAGCAAAGCAGAAGGTCACTCAGAGGACCCCCCCTCCACCCCATGAGATGCAACATTTGGTGCACTGGCCAAGAAATTAAAGACCACCAAAGACCCTTGGATACAGTGAGTATACCCAGCCTAAATGAGAGTAAATGTGAGAGGACACTCTTCTGGCTGGGCCTCTTCAAAACAGAGAATTGTATAGTACAATCTTTAGATTTCAGAAAGATATACATCGGCTTTGTGTATGGCAAAGAAAAATAAACTGGTATTGTTGATGTCAACAGGTCAACACTGCACCATGATGGAAATACTGACAGGGAAACCTCCACAAAACTGAAGCCTGAGATGATAACTTTCTACAACAAAACCAAAGGTGGAATAGATGTTGTCGATGAATTATCCAGCAACTATGATGTCACCTGAAACACAAAGTGGCCAATGGTTGTGTTTTACTTGATCCTAAACATATGTGGGATAAATAGTTTAATATTTACAAAGAAAATAACAAGTGCACAAGAAAACTACAACCAAAAAATTGTGGTGCTGGTGATTTAGGCCAGTGGTCAGAGTGCTTGTCTAGCAAGCGCAAGGCCCTGAGTTCAATGCCCAGCACCAAAAAAAAAAAAAAAAAAAACAACACTTGTGTAGCACACTGGTGAGCTGACAGGTGAAAGGGCAGGCCCAGCATCACAAAGACCCAGTACGACAACAGGAGAAACAAAAAGGTGTCAACTGTGCACTACACAAAAAGGACAGGAAAACAAAACATACATGCTACCAGTGTAAGCCAGATGTGTACACGGAACATGTAGTTGTCGTGTATGAATACTGCCTTGGGGCTGACAGTTGAAGTGAAGATTATTTCTGTGGTAGACTTTTTAAAATTTTTTTTTACCAAGAACATCTATTGGCACATTGTATACATAATGATCACATTCATCATGGTTATTTTGTACCTTTCTGTGGTAGACTTTTGTTTGTATTTACCTTGCAGTTCACATAGGAATTCATTTCTGATGTTATCTTTTGTAAGCGAGTACACAGCTGACATTAAAGTGTTGATGTTTATCCTAAACATGCATTACATATAAAAAATTTAGTACATTATTTTACTGATACTTTATGTTCCTGTTCACTACACACTGTATAATACAATAAGAACCTCCTGAAAAAACAGCAAGACCCTTGAGGTATCCATTATGTCCTACAAAAAGGCCAGGAAAGCAAAACACACGTGTTGTCAGTGTAAGCAATAGTGTATGTGGAACTTGCTGTTGTCATGTATGAAGGCGGCCTTAGGTGTGATAACTGAAGTAAAGATTATTTTTGCTGTAGAGTTCTATTGGTATTTTCACTGTACTTCATACAGATATTTATTTCTTTTGTTATTTTTTAGACTTTGTACACCAAAAAAGTCAATGTCAAAAATTTTGATGCTTTGTTATAAAAGCTCGATAAATATAGAAAATTCAATACTTTCTTTTTTTTATATTTTTCCTGTTAAGTACTCACTGTTTAATATAATAAACTCATAAAATTAAAATTAATAATTCATCAACTGAAATATAAATAATAAACAACAAAATTATATATCCATGATTATGCAGTGATTGGGGTTATGCACCAAGGGTTATGAAATGTCCTACACCAGTCACACACTTACAGTGCTAAAATATGCATTCAAATATGATCATCTTTATGATTTCATACTTCAACAAGCACTGTGACTTCATTTGGACTGCCATTAAAAAGTATCATCGACTGACTGGCTTACAAATAACAAATTTATTTCCCATAGTTACGGAGACTTAGAAAACTGAGGTCAGAGTTACAAGTATGGTCAGGTTCTGGTTAGAGTCCTATTGCAGGTTGGAGACTGCCGATTTCTTACTGTACCCTCATAAGGCAGAAACAAAGATAACTAGCTTGCTAGCGTCTTTTTTTTCTTTTTTTTTAGCATAACTGATATAAAACCATATATATTTAAGGTGTACAATACTATATTTTGAGAGATATTGTTGTGAAATGATTACTATGATCAAGCTAATTAACATATACATCACCTCACTTACTTACATGAATTCTTAATTTCCTCCATTTAGAAACATTTTATGACAGCACAAATCAAAAAATACTTTTAAAAAGAAGAGCATGCTTGGCATCTCATTCCCAGAGACACATAAAAACAGTTAAGTGAACACTATTCTACATCTTTGAAAAGAAAAGTTGGTAATGTCATATATAAAGTTTTGTAACCTGCTATTTCTTCTCCTAAATTTATATCAACATCATGATCTCTTACTGATACTATCAACTCTTTTTCCCATCCCTTCATTTCCTTCTTCATACCCTCTCTTCCCTTCCCCTTAGCCTCTTCTTATAAGAGCACTAATCCTATTCATGGGGAACCACCCTCATGACCTAATACTTACCTTCCATGTGCCCCATCTCCAAATACCACCACACTGGCAATCAAGTATAAACATTTATGCATTTGCACAACTTTGCACAGATATATCAAAATCCAACTATTTTTGAAAATTTTCTCACTACTCTAGCCATCTATAATCAAGAAGAACATTAAGAAAAATCAGGAAAAGTAATAAACAAGTAGATTTAACAAAAAAAAAAAAACCAGAAAACAACATTAACTGGTTTCCTGTAAGAACTCCCCTGAATTGAATCTCATGGCAAGCTATACTGGCAACTTTCCAGAAGTCCACTGCCTGTACAAATCATGCATATTAATTTATGTAAAGTAGGCTTCCATTTTTCTCTTAAGATAACTGAAAGTAGTTCCATCTTATTTTATGAGTAATGTTTTTTTTTACTTTCTTTGTATTCTAAGATTGACTTTTCATATTCCTTTTTTGTCTGATAGCTTTTCATTTTCCTTTTCGATCTCAATTTCTTATCTTCAAATATAGTCCTTTAAAATAAATTCCTCCTTTTACATATTTCCATTCAGTTTTTCTTAATTTTGCATTTATGTAAAAGACCCTGGGGCAGTGCCTTGAACATAATACACACTCCACTCTTTGTTTAAAAAAAGGTAGCAAAGCATCCACAGTTTGCTCAGTCATTTGAAACATTCTTAGATCTGGAGGCCCGCTTATTTTCATTACCACTAATAAATTTTTGCCCTCACAAGCCTACATAAATTACCACTTGCAGTAGAGTAATTTCTGTTTGACAGCATTTCAAAACTGAAATATGCCTTCCAGTCTAAATTGATTGTGTATTATTTGTATCATGGTGCTCAAGAGAGTTAGGAAGTAAGTTTATTTAAAGAGAATAAGTAGGCTTTGTGTGTGTGTGTGTGTGTGTGTGTGTGTGTGTGTGTGTGATTGTGTGTGTGCGTGAGTGGCAACTGGGAATGAACCCTGGGTCTACACATTGAGCTATATCCCCAGCCCTTTACTATTTTTATCTTGAGACAGGGTCTGGCTAACTCACTAAGTTGCCCCTGATGGTCTTGACTTTGGATCCTCCTGTCTCAACCTCCCAGAGTAGTGGGATTACAGGCACATGCCACCAGGCCCAGCTACAATTTTTTTTAAAAGACAGAGATTTTTAAAGAACCTATTTATACCATTAAATGTTTATACCATTTAATATGGTATAAACAATACCATATTAAATACCAAATGCATTTTAGGATCCATAAGCACACTAGTTACACATTTTTTATATTTTAATTTATATATATGATATCCCTAGCAGCTCTTGTCCTTTGATGTCCCTAATCATGGTAGATGTCCCTAAGGAATAGCAATAACCAAAGAAGCAAGAATGAGAGCCTGGCATGGTGCCACACGCCTATAATCCCAGCACTTGGGAGGCTGAGGCAGGAGTATCACTTTGAGTTTGAGGCCAGTCTGGACTACACAGTGAGTTCACGGCCAGCCGGAACTACATAGTGAGACCCTGACTCAAAAAACAAAAACAAATAAAAAAGTGAGAGAGAAGATAAGAAATTTTGGTTTTTCAAACAGCAGAGTTCTTGCATTCTTTTTTAGATCCAGCATCCTAGGATGACATCATATTTTCATTAAAAGAACGTTAATTTCTTCATCCAAAGAATATATCACTTGAAGATTTGCCAAGAAGCCACCTTTTAGAAAAACAATCTAGAAGGAAAAGATTTCAAACAATGACAACTGGATGACTTAAACTTAAAATTAATAAGTAGTAGTTTGGCATGGGGGCAAGCACCTATAATCCCAGAACTTGGGAGGCTGAGGCAGGAAGAACACCAAGAGTTCAAGGCCAGCCTGGGATACATAGTAAATTCAAGGCCAAATTAAGCTACATATCAGAACCCTGTCTCAAAAAAAAAAAAAAAGTTAACAAATAATGCTACAAAAAGTAAAACACATACAAAAGAATAGTATAACTCTGTTTCAAATTATTTCTTCAAAGCCTACAAGCTCTATGGTACAGAGTGAAGAATTCAGGCTCTGCCATCACAAGACCTTGGTGCAGAGCACTCTTTACTCCTGAGGCTAGGGATGGAATTAAGTGAACAGATAATATGTTTAGTGCAGTAACTGTTCAGTAAGGTCTCAGTAAACAATACCATTACTATTAAAAGCCATATTAATATATATTTAGTTGTCTCCTCCCAAAATTCTACTAATATCTAACAAGATTAAAGCTAGAGTAATCCACAAATAACAAGAGAAAAACTAATGACAAAATTGGAAGGTGGAAGACAGATGGATGATTCATGACTAACTTACCTGTGCTGACAAAGTTGAATCCTAGGACCACTGCAGGACTCTTAGCTACACAGTCTGAAATGAAAATTTCTCAGAGAACACCACTTATTTTTTGTAGTTTTATTATATTAAAGCATCCAAGTCTCTAAGATGCCAGTTAAGCAAATATTTTCACATTACATACGAAAACTGCAGTTCACTGCTTCAGAATGTATGACAGTGACATGCAAGACAAGAATTTCAAATTTTAAACTGCATGCATTTAAAAAAAGAAAAGAAGAAAGTGATTAAGACTAGACAAAATAACAAAATGAAACAAACAAAGACAGGGTGTTACATGGGCTTTAGTCATGATGATAAACCAAATAACCACTAAGTAACTGCTCTCAAAGAGCAAGTTAGGCTCACCAATTAAAACATTTTTATAATTAAATTTCCCAGTTTCTAGTATAAACAACACTTACACATCAATGCATTAAGACTTAGAAGGGAAAGAAAAGTCACTTTTGGGGGTCGGCGGGGTTGTTACACATCACACACTGCCTTCATCTTTTGAGAAGCACAAGTATACAAAATATAGGCCTTCTCCCTAGCTGAAAAATTCAGAAACACTCTATAACATACCACTAATGGGAGCATAATTTGATTCAACTAATTTGGAGAACAATTTAGTAATAGCTAGTAAAGTTTAAAGTATACATACATTATTGCCTGCCAATTGGCCTCTTACAAATATATCCTTAAAAACTCTAGCATTTATACATTAGAAGCAAAGATAAAAATATAGTAATATTGGAACTAGTACTGTACCAACATGTGGAAAACACCAAAATGTTCATTATCAGAACAGGAGATAAATATGAGTGGTACATTCATAAAACCAACAACAGTGAAAATGAGTGAACTAATACTATATGCATCAACATGAAGCAATCTCATGAACAACTCTGAGTTGCCAGGGAATGTACTATATACAGTGTATATCATACATAAAGCCTAGGTCCACATGAAACAATACTATAAATTTCTTAGAGATATATATAAATGTAGTAATTTTTTTAAAGTAAGGGCATAATAAGCAATCAATTTAGTTACTACTGAGGGTGAAGAGAAAGAAATGAGAGAATACAGAGGTTAACATAGTTAATTTCTTATATTAGTGTGGATATGGGTGTGAGGCATTAAATTTTATATCCATTTGTACATGGCTTTGCACCTGAAATATTCCCCAACAAAATTTTAAATCTTAAAGATTTTGAGATTTTCTGACTTTATAACAGTATGAAAGCAAAATACCCAGGATGATTTCATCAACACACAATTTTGTCTAAACACACGTGAAATGCTAAATAACACTCTGCCATTGCAATACAGTAGTTCTCTCCCCCACCAGGAGGTGTCTGAAACCAGGGATAGCATTGAACCCATATATACTATGCGTTGTCCTTGTGGTGGACCCATATGGTCAACTTGAGTAGGAACGCCCACCTGACTGAGTTGGTGTGATTCTGGGCATAGAGGATTCACCTGAGGATTGTTGCCGATACAACATAAAGGAGAACGAGAGAGGAAGATTGCAAGCAGCTGTTTCCCAGGAGAAGCTCTGTTGTGGCTGGTTCTCCTTTAAAAGGAACTCAGTTATTCTCATCGCAGGAGTTTGGGCCTTGCTGTCCTCAAGGATGGCTGCTGTTTGCTTCAGGGGAGCGCCGATCGTCATCTCTGCTGAGAGCGTCACATTCTGGTTCCAAAATAGATTTCTTCAGCCATTTAGAGTGGACACGGATGTACATGGAACATTGCTGTGGACTCCCCAGCCCTTGATTGGATCTTTTGGGTCTCCAGTGCATAGACAGATATTTCACACTCTTCCTGCATTTGGTTTGTGGGTGAATGTTGTAACCTATAAATGTCCTGTATTAAATCTGCTCTTTTACAAACCATTGGCTCTAGAAAGGTAACTAATACAGTTCTATATATACACACCCATGATAAAGCTTAATTTATAAGATAGGCACAATAAAAGATTAACAAAAATAAAAAATAAAAGAACAATTACAACAATATGCTGTAATAAATGTTACTTAAAATTTATGAATAGTTCACTTCTAGAATTTTTCATTTAATATTTTCAAACCACAGTTGACCACAGGTAACTGAAATTTCAGATAACAAGGGATTGCTGTATGCATTCTCCCTTAAATCCAAACCCACCCACTGTTACTACTAAGGTTATGCCTCACCTCCACCTCAGATACCACATCTAACTCATTGCCTCACCTCTAGTCTCATCCCACCTCCTATCTGGATTCCACACTTCCCTTACAGCTCTCCTCTCAAACTCATTAGCCAGGCATGGTAGTAGAAATCTGTAATCCCAGTACTCTGACAGGCTGAGGAAGGAGGATCTCACATTTGAGCCCAGCCTAGATAACTTAGAGAATTAGTAAGATAATAAATAAATAAGGTTTGGAGACATTGCTCAGTGTAAAGGCAAGAACAGGTGAACTTACCAAGGAAATCAATATTATTATCAATGTTCTAATTATCAGTGATGAGTTCATAGGTTTATCTTGTATTCTTAGTATATAATAAGTATATATAGTAATAAAATGATGACATCATGAAGCAAAAATTCTGATTAATTCATTATAATAATCTCAAGTCTATTTAAATAATAATAGTGCCCACCTATCTACACAGACTAATCTCTGTTCTGTCATAGATCTTATACTAGTAGATGAAGACAGACAACATAATAAATCATAAAATATACATTATATTCAAGTGTACAGTCAGTGTATATACAGTATATACAGTGTATGGTCAACTTTTCTGCTGCTAGGACAAAATATCTGACACCAGGGGCTGGGGATTTAGCTCAGTGGTTTGAATGCTTGCGTGCAAGCACAAGGCCCTGAGTTCAATCCCCAACACCAAAAAAAAAAAAAAAAATACCTGACACTTGCAATTTAAAGGAGAAGAAATTTATTTTGGCTCACAGTTTCAGAGGTCTCAGTCCATGGTCCACTGCCTCCAAGCCAGAAACATCACTGAAGAAGAGCATGATGGAGGAAAACTCCTCAATTCATGGCATCCGGGGAAAAAACAGGAAGGGTCTAGGAACTAGATACAGTTCCCAAGCTCATGAACCTATGACTCACCCAAACACACCCAGCAGTATGCTTTACTAATCTCCTAGGCATCTGTCAAATCAATCAAGTTAACAATCAAGATTAGCCATCAGAAATAGTATAAATTTATTTATTTTGTTTCCTGACCATTTGTCCCCTTTACAATGCAAATTTCATGAGGGTAGGAATTTTTTCTTTGCTATATCCTCACACATAGAATACTATATTGTCAATAATCAATGAATATTTGCTAAATGAATAAATAAATAATATATGGCAAAGCACTTAATAAATATTAGCTGTTACTGTAATTTTCACTGTATCTGTAGTGTAGCCTTCATTTTTTCAATGAAAAATGAATTTTGACAAGGCAAAATACTTCACCTTTAACAACGCTAGAATATAAATGAAAACTTATGTCTACAGCCTAAACTTTCATCAAGTAATTCTTATGACTTGAAGTACTCAGTTTCTTAGCTATATAAAATGAGATCAGGGAATGTTGTTAATCTATACAACAACTAAGGGTATCTTACAAAGTTCAATTGTTTAAGTGTCTTTTTTGTTATAATTTAAAAGAAGAAATTGAGGACAATTGAGATTGAGCAATTTGTCTGAAACTAGACCTGTTAAAGAATAGTTTAACAGAAAGATAAAAACACATGTTCTCACTCATTTGTGGAACCTAGTAAGTAAATCTTGTAGAAAAGTAAAATGGAATAGGGATTACTAGTGACTAGGAAGGGCAGCAGGGAGGGAGGATAGAAATAAATTCAACATGAGGCACCAAAACACAGAATGGACAAATTCCTTCTGGTTCTTCTTTAGCACAACAGAGGAATTACAGGTTAAAATAATCTATGATACAGTTCAAAATGACTAGAAAAGTATGAAATTCCCAACATAAAGAAAGGATTAATATTTGAAGTGATGAAAGTGTTTATTACCTTCATTTGATTATTACACATTGTATACATTTAACTTACCATAATGTACCCTATAAAGATGTACAAACATTATACCTAAAAAAATCTAACTTAAAAAAGAATGGTCTAGAATTCTTGGATTCAGAATCACATTTCTGGCTCAATGCTTACCATCTACCATAATTATGACTGGTTTACGCTATTACTTTTCTTTTCATCTGCTGTTCAACTTTGCTACCAAGCTAATTAAACTGAAATATAAAAATCCCTTTTGACCAAACCACATACCAAGGCAAAACTTCTAGGAGCTCAGTAAAATAAGACCAGACAGTAGAAGTTAGAACTGTGCACAAATAAATAATTTTTTTTTGCTTGTCCCAAAACATATCAGAAGACATCACAAAATGCCAAAAGAAGAAAAATAGTCTGACAAGATGAAAGGAGTTGAACCAACTAGAGTGAAGATGACTCTAGCAAATGAAATCAGGTATAAAATAGTACAACTAGTGCATTTTTCTGCAGTAGATTACATTACTTTTCAGAGTTAAAAACTACCAATAGGTTATTTGGTCAATATTTTTATGTACTAGAACTGCTGCTAAGTGCGGTAAGGAATTGCAAGAAATGTAGGGCAAAGAGCTGGGTAACTCAGTTGGACATCAGATCAAAGACATTCCAAATACTAGACAAAAAGCTTTCAAACAAACACAGTATTCCAGCAATCTGAGTGAGGTGCTACTTTCACACAAAACATGTCCTAATCTACTCTTCTCATTAAGTTGATGCTGCTTTCAATCTTGGTGCTAGATTGCAGTTTTGTGCTCCTTAACTTTTGTGCTCCTTAATTTGGGGACATTATTAACGTCAACTGCAACCTTTCCTAAGTTGCCGTTCTGTGCTCCTTAACTTTTCCTCTGTGTCTGACACTGCTCTTAAAGATGTCCAAACTTCTTGCTATGTCACTTGGGTCTTTCCAGAATCTGAAAACTAATAGATCCAAACCATATCTACAATTTCCTTTTTATTCTCTTTCTCTCATATTTTTTTCTTCGTAACTTTTTAACTCTTCTACCATTATCTTATATTAAATGTCTTCTTCACATTTTTCTTTACACCAATGTCATCAATCAGAGTTTATAATAACTAGTAACTAAAAACTATAGATAGTGTTGATCCTTGGTTTAACCAATAATTATCAATAAAAAAGACTCAGGCATAAAGGAATGGGAAATAGAAGGAAGAAGACCTTAACTGTGGAGTAACTGTGTATCCCAGTTATTCATCAAAAGTCCAAAACAAGGTCAGGACTGGGGCCAAAAAAGCTATCAAATTTGATTGATGATGGAGGCCTCATTGAAAGATAAAGATATCTTGCTGTTCATTTGTGCAGGAACACAGTAGTATGAACTTAATTTCCCTCATAGTTTTCCACATTTTCCCTTATATCTCATCAAAGGTAGACAGGATCCTGGGTTTTTCTTCAGTGCAGATAAATATCAGAAAAGAACTCTATGGAGTAAAGTCCTCAACATAAAATTAAAGAGTTTGGGGACAATTTTAATATCAAACTAAAAATAGCCTGTCTTTATAGAGCCTGTACTTAGTTGGGCTAAAAAAAAAAAGATCCTCTCACATCTCACATTTTAACTATATTTTCTGAGGCCATATTTACATCTTCAAAAGAAAATGAATTTTCTTTCCCATTTCATAAAATATTCTGTTTTTCACAGAAAAGAAATACAGCAAACAATTCTCACTGTTCTAAAAAATATAGAAGGCCTGATTTGAGGTGTATGGGTTCCACAAAAAAGCAACATTGCTGTTGATCACCGATACATACATGGTATACACAATCTACTCCTTCTCCCTCCACCAGCACCTTTCAGTCTTATAAAGATGAAATCACTTTAATTGAAATCTAGATATTTTAAAACAACTTCCTTCCTGTGTCTCTTCCTTTGATGAAGCAAAAATTGTAGATTTATGCAAAAGGGAAAGCTATATCTATTCTGATGGCATATTTTTGTGAGGATGCAAATGCGAAGAAGATGACTCTCAGGAACCTGAATGGTACAAACAGAATTTCTTTCCTTTTCAGTTTTTTGCAACTAACTTAATACATTCTCCTTCCTAGAAAGAAAGAGCTCAGAGCAGTTATAACCTTTCACTGCTCCAGGATCTGTGCATAGGCCTGGATGTACACCTTTACTCAGAATCCTGACCTATGCAAAATGTAACATGTTTGGTTTCTTTTACCAAAAATTATTTATTACCCATCTCCTTCTCTTTAATTTTAATTATATTCTAGAAATCTGGTGCTCTGCACAGCTCCATGGAAATAATTTCTAATGATAAAATGTCCCTTGAAAGAGTATTTATTAAGCAACAGCATATTAACCTTTAATATGCTAATGAGCACACAGGACTCTCTAAAAGGCAGCAATAATGTGCAAGCATCCTAGACTTGACCAGCACAAAATTTACCACTCTACAAAATGATTTGGAAAAAGTTATACTGGAGAATTGAGAAAAGGCAGTGAGCTCTTCTGTAGAAGAATTTAGAAATAAACATGGAAGAAGTTTGAGCCAGTTCCTGGAGAATAAAACAAAATGCAGAAATAGGAAGAAATATGGGCAAGACCCTTTCCTTGAGTCATGTATCTACTTCACTTAGGTGGAAGCTAGTCTATCCTCCCCTATGCTGGGGGTCCAATCGGGTCTAGGGCAGGATCTACTTTTCAGATTCCATCCACACCCAGCTGTCTGGTTAGGCCTGAAAATACAGCTCTTCAGAGGAGGGAGGCAATGAGAAGAGATGTCAGGTAGGAGAAGAGAGGCAGCTCACAGAAGTAGAAGGCTGAACTCCTTTAACATCTGTTTTTCTTGCTTTATTTTTATTTTGAGGTGTTTGTGGTTTTGTTGTTTATTGTTTTTGTGGTACTAGGGATTAAACCCAAGGCCTTATGCCTAAAAGGCATTGCTCTGTCACTGACTGATATCCTCAGACCTGTGAGCTCCTTCCAAATTTCCTTAATGTAACTTTCTTTTGGTCTAAGCAAGTTAATATATCTTGCCAGGTGCAGTTTTTAAAAGATAAAACTCATGAGAATAAAAAAATCTTTATTTTTCTATGTATCTGTAAACAAAGTTTCTAAAAAGTGTAAACCATACTACCACCCTGGTTTACTTCTTTCAGATATAGAGATCTATAAAGTCAAGTTGTCAAAAATCATTGTTTTTTTCAGACTAAAGTAGATGTACAGTATTTGCAGATTATTTCATTAAATCAAACTCACTTCTTTCATTTCTGAATCTCTGAGGCAAGTATAATTATTATTTGACTTAAATGCATAATATAAAGATAAACCAATAGGCTAAATTTGTTGTAGAAATGCAACAGAATAGATGGTATTATTTGTTGTGTTCATAGAACAGGGTTAATTTTTTTTATTCTACTTACTTGATTGTAAAAATAATGTATATTAATTTTCAAAAACTTGGAGCCAGGAGCAGTGGCACATGCCTATAATTCTAGTACTCAAGAGCCTGAGGCAAAGCCAACATTAGCTATGAGATTCTGGAAAGAAAATAAAGGAAGGAAGGAAGGAAGGAAGGAAGGAAGGAAGGAAGGAAGGAAGAAGGAAAGAAGGAAAGAAAGAAGGAAAGAAGGAAAGAAGGAAGGAAGGAAGGAAAGAAGGAAAGAAGGAAGGAAAGAAAGAAAGAAAGAAAGAAAGAAAGAAAAAGAAAGAAAGAAAGAAAGAAAGAAAGAAAGAAAGAAAGAAAGAAAGAAAGAAAGAAAGGAAGGAAGGAAGGAAGGAAGGAAGGAAGGAAGAAAGAAAGGAAGAAAGAAAGAAGAGGGGGAGAGAGAAAGGAAGGAAGAAAGATAAGGAAGGAAGGAAGAAAAAAAGAAAGAAAGAAAGAAAAAGAAAGAGAGAGAAAAAGAAAGCAGGCAAGCAGATTGCTTGTGTGTTGTGCTACACACCTGTAATCCCAGTACTCAGGAGACTGAGGCAGGAGGACTGCCATGAATTTAAGCCCAGCCTAGTCTCCATAGTGAGTTCAATCAAGGCCAACACCAGCCTGACCTATAGCTTATCAGGACCTTATCTCAAAAAAAAAGACAAAACAAATAAACAACAACAAAAAGAAAACTCAGAAAATGTGAACAACTCAAAAAGGAAAATTAGAACTATGAAGAAATAACTGCTATCAAATAATTTATTTAAAGGTGAAAGTTTGTAACCTCTACATAATTGGGAAGCTTTGAAATAAAGTTCTGAAATTGCAGTAAAATAGAATAACAAAATCATTTTAGGCAATTTTACAAGTTGGCATTAAGTACATAAAATAGGTATCTGAGATACAGAAAACTTCAGTTTATCAAGTCAGTTCTGGAAAAAAAACTGCCATGCTGCCTTTAAGCAACAACAACAATAAAACCTGCTTATTAATAAATAGTACCCAAGGGGTCAAAAAGAATATCCTTACAGAATATTTAAGTATTAACAAAGACATTCTGACCTGGGAAGAAAAATACCACATAAATAAAAGGTATATTATAAACATGGCAGGGACGTTCTCAAATTCAAGTTTCTTCACTTCCCCCTAAATGTAGCCATATGCTTGGGTTGCACTTGCTACCTGTAATCACAGTGTTAGAAATCCTGGCCAGAAAAGCCAATTCCTGGTCTCACACACTAAATACTTCCTCTAATGCCAGGCTCATCAAGCAGTTCCATCCTTCCCGAGAAAGGGAGAACGGCTTCATCTCTGCATATCCTCTCTTGGTGAAAACCTCTCACAATCTCATACACTGAATGTAGTACTCCGAAGGAATAATCCTACCAAACTTTTGCTTGAAAAAATCAAGAAGGGCAAAACTACACAGATGTTCCCAGCCACAGTCACTTCAACACAGCAAGCACAAAGAAGACTTTTCCTAAAATCACACCAACTTCAGCCACCATTGAAAAGTACCCGGATGTACTCATCCCAGAATACAATGCTTTTAAGTCCTCCTAGCATAATATTTTTCATTTCATATTATGAAGAAATAAAAAAGAAGGGCAGTTTAAATCCCTTACCTAAAGTTACTTAGAAATCACAATGACAATCTAGGAAAGGAACAGTTTAACCAGGATCAAATTCATTTGGGCACAGGGCCATGTGCTTGTAGTCTCAGTTGCTTGGGAGGCTGAGGCAAGAAGACTGCTTGAGCCCAAGGAGCACAAGGCCTGCCTGAGTGACATAGCTAGACTTCACCCTTAAAAACAAAAAAAAAAAAAAGAAGAAGAAGAAGAAGAAGGATAAAAATTTTTTAACCTAATTAATGTACATGCTGTCCTTAAGAAAGTACGAGGGAAGTAGAGAAGAGAGTAAGAATAATTCTTGGCAGCAAATCACTATCAAAGACCCGTTCGCATATATTCAAGTCCAGGGCATAGGTGCAAAGACACAAACATCTTCAGGCAGCTGAAGAACATAGAAGACAACAGCATAAATAGTAAGATGAGAGAAAAGTGCCCTTGTCAAGGTCTGAAAGAGAGGCCAGCTTTGGAGAAGCACCAGCAATACGAGTCTAGAAGAACCTGCTTTGAGACTGAAGTGATCAGATGATAGACACTCAGTGCCACAACACGTGTCTGGCAAGTCCTGGGAGGTCACAATGGCTTTCTTCCCCCTTTGCCCATCTGCTACAGTCTTTTCACAGCTACCCAGCAGCTTTCCAAGTGGCTAGTGTTTGACTGAAGAATTATCATTTGCTATGATCCTACTACTGTAAGTGCACGGCACTAGCTCCCAACAACCCTGAGGAAGTTGAGGCTGAGAAGACATAAATTAATTTCCTGAGGTTCTCCAGGTAGAAAGTCACAGAGCCAGGATTCAGAATCAGGGCTCGCTCTGTCCAGTTCTGAAACCCAAACCTTTTCTTCCCTTTGCTGACCTCATAAAAACCATGATTTAAATGTTCGATTTAAGCTCGTTAAAGAAAAATACCTCTTTCATAACATATTAAAACAGGAACTGGAAAATTTGTTCAATAAAGAACCAGACAGTGAATATTTTGGGCTTTTTAAGCCACACAAGCTTTCTGCTGAATATTCATGGTAAAAACCATTCTTAGCTTGTGAGGCTAAACCAAAACTGGCCAGAGGCTATAATGTTAGAGAACACAGTCCAAGCAAGGTTCAATGATTCTGATTTCTTGAGAAATGTAGTGCTGATTCAATACCTTGATTTATTACAGTGCTTTTCACTTCAAGATTGGAAGAAAAGGAGAAAATAGAAGAGAACCATAATTCCATCTAGTCATTTTAAATGCATTCCATTATTAAGTATAGACTAAAGAGCAGCGGTCTCTGTCTCAGAACCCTGCATTAAAGTAGTTTTAGAAGTTATCAGGCATTTATTCCATTTACTTCCCCTATTTCCAGTCTTCCATATTCCAACTTAGGCATTAATCTGTCATTGAAAATCAATGCTTTCTGCAATCTAATTAAAACTATTTCAGAAGACTATAACACAATGAATAGAAACACAGGGAGATTTAAACTGACCACAGGGACAGGGTCTTTCAGTATGATCAAAGGCCTCTGGGGTTCTATTATTTGAAATTATAGAAAATATTTTCCATTCACTTTACGACATTTGTAAAACAGACTTTGGAACACTCCCTGAAATTTGTAATAACCATCAAGCCAACCTAACATATGCTGCAAACTGGATCCAGTTCATCAACACCAGAATGCACAGTGAGGTACATCTTAAATGACATTCAGAGTTTGCTCTGCAAGGCAAAATAAGCTACAGCTTATGATGTCCTGTATATTTTCTCTTTAGATACTGAACTTGTATTCAGGATTTGCTCATGAGCCAACCACAAACAAATGCTTGCCTTTTGCCCCATCAGTTGTCTGGCTGACCTCTGCCTTCGTCTAGGCAACACAACTTTGGTGTCAGGTCCAAGTTCTCTGGTTAAAATACTTTCAGCTCTGCTGATTCATGCCCAGCTGCTTGGTAGCTACAGAGTGGAAAAAGAAGATGGCCACTAGGGACCAATTTAATAGCAACAAATGTTATTTTCATTGCTTAGCTGAACAAATTAGAAGCCAGAAAACTCTGGATTCCAAAGGCCAGTAGTTTATTTCACAAGGCTACATGTAGAACCACATGGCCCATGTAGGTAAATACCTGCAGACTGATTTTAATAACAAGGACAGCTAGAAACTGGGGCAGGGCTAAGAACAACAAAAACAGCTCCATTCTTAGGCTTTGCCCCATGTCCAATTTTATTTTATTTTTTTTTTTTACCAAGAACATGTATTGGTACATTGTATACATAATGATCACAATCAACATGGTTATTTTGTACTTGTACATGATACATCTTGGTTTTCCCCCCTCTTCCCCCCTTCCCCTCCCCTCCCTTCCATTCACCCACCCCTCCCTATTTGCAACAAGTGTAGTTACACTTTACCATTTTTTCCCCTTTCATCTTACTTTTCTTTTAACCTTCTTCTTTATCCCTCTTTTCCCTATCTAGTTCTCCTCTCTTTTGAATACTACCTCTCTTTTTTTTTTTAAACATAATATCTATTCTACCCCTTTGTCCTTATTTACATTTATGGTTTCTCATATCAGAGAAACAATTCGATGTGTACTAATAAGTGTCTGATTTATTTCACTTAATAGTATGCTCCCCATGTCCAATTTTATAATCCCCTCTTAAGTAAATCCTAGACAGTCAAGAAAAAGATGGCCCAAGACCTAATAACACACATTAAAGAGAGACTTTGAAAAGTGACCAAGTGCAAAAGTCAATTACAGAGATTCAGTAAAGCAAGAAAGTACTTTCCTGTGTAAAAGGGGATGGCAGCTGCCATCATGATGCAAGACACCAAGCAGAGATGAAAAGATGTAAACTTCTTCTAAGGGTTTAAAAATATGCTGAAGATTTTAAATATAACATATCATGTAATCATTACAAACTTGTAAGACAGGAAATAGCATGCCCATTTAGAGGAAAAACTAAGGCTTAAAGAAAAACTTTAGTATGAAGTGCCAGGTATCACACAAGCATGAAGAGCCAGGTCTAGCATTTGAACTTCGCCTATTTCTGATCAAACATGCCCCTTTCATTCCATGAGGCTCTAAAGAAAAAAGTACCAAAATACAGTAGGGAGCAGATGACATTCAGGAGTAAGATAGGCAGGTGACACTGGTAAGCAGAAGCATTCTAGGCTCAGGCCAGGACTCTACCCTCCCATGGGAGAGATGGCAAAAGTAAGCCATGACACAAGTGCCACCGCTGCTGAAGATGTCTTAATTGGCTCTAAGGATCTTCACAAAGTCAGCTCCAAGGCCAGACACTACCGACGTGCTGCTAGGAGCCAGAACACGAAGTAGGGAGGGGCAGACCTGAGACTCATGTGGCCACACAGGACTACAGGACACCATCCATCCGGAAAGAGGCTGGACTCAACTGGCTGAGGGGTGAAGCTGTTTAAATACTTGTCTTGGCTCCCAGATTGGCCTGGGAACTAAGCCAGTCTTCAGGTGAGAAATCCAAGGTTAGGAAGAAAAAGGAGTAGAGGCAGAGGTTAGAGATTAGGAATATTTTATTTCAGGGTCATGATATATATAATCAACTTTTTTTTTTTTCAGTTTTCTGAGACAAGGTCTCATTATGTAGTTAAAGCTGGCCTTGAACTCACTATGTATCCCAGGCTGACTTGACTCACGGTGATCCTCCTGCCTCAAAGTCCTGAGTGCTGGGATTACAGGCAGGTACTACTGTGCCTGAATTACAATTAACTTTCCTTTCCATATGTTCATCTGCCAAATCATAATCATAGCAACCCACATGACCTGCAGAGAAGGCCAAGTCTTCACAACCGAAAGAACAGAGGGAATCAGGATAACAATCTATGGGGAAATTTTTTTTGCCAGAATTAGATCAGAACTTTATATTTCCGAACAGCAGCCTCAGGCTGGCAGAGCGGAGGTTCAGGAGGCTGGACTGGGAAAAGAACTAGTGCCAGGCGTACTGATATTAGCAGCTGGTATCCCTCCTCTTCCTTCCTGCCAGCACTTTCACCCTTTCGTGGGCTACTGCCACCACTTCTTTACCCAGGTCATCTGATCAAATGTACTAGGTCAATTTCCTGATCATGTGAGGGGGAAGGAAAGGAAGCTGGCAGCAGAGGCAGAGCAGAAGAGCAGGTGTCCAAGAAGATAGAATGCCCACTGGCAACCTTTCTCTTCCTCCCAGAAAGCGGTGGCTCTACAAATATGGGGAGAGAGGAGCAGCAATTCAAATTTCAACCCCTGATTCACTAGGCTGCAAAGAGAGATCCAGCTGAGCGCACTAGGCTGACTGATTAATCAGTTCTCTTCTCTGCTCTGTGATGGAGGTCACTGTCTAGGGGCACATAATTACATCCTGGGTGTCCTCAGGTTCCTGAAGGTGACAACCAGGCCTGGCAGAGCTCCAGATCTAGCTCTTCTAGGCTGACTGTTTTAGCCTTCAGAGTGGTGTCAAGGGACACCACTGCTCAAAGCCTGGGAATAACATGGATGGAATCAAGGGCCACTAATGGGACATTACCAAGTTAAGGAGATTCTTCCAGCTCTCCTGAAGCTTAGCATTCCCCTTCTTGCTACAAGAAGAAGACTCCTGGTAAGAGAGGTTGAAATAACCAGAAGTCTCCATGCTAGCCTCACTTAGCTCAGAGGGGAAACAGAGTTGAATACGCAGACAGCTATTAGAAAATATAAATTACTACACCACAATACTATTGCTGGATTCAATGTAGATAAATCAATTTTCTCAGCAAAATAAATAGGCAGTGTGAAAAAGATCACTTGCTCAGATTTAAAAGATTAATGGGAAGACATTTTGTAATCACAAAGATAAAAGAAATCTGAAGAAGTTTCCTGGTCGGTAGTCAATCTCCTCATAAAGCTCTCCCAGAAAAGAAATCACAGTTAATACCAATATCCAAGAAACGATTCTTTAGAGATAAATCTCTAAAGCTCTCTTAATTTTAAGCCAAATGCCCACTACCTTATTCTCAGTGAGAACAAAATTAAGCTACCATCCACAAAATAAAAGGCCTATACAGAAATACTTTTCACCTCAGTCTATTATTCTCCAAAATAAAGATGATCCCAAGTCATAGATGTATCCTTAACTCTTTTACTGTTTTCTTTTTCCCCCTTAACCTCCTCCAAACAAATCATGAGCTCAGGACTGATCATTTAATTATTAGACAACACAGCTGGTGATAGCTTTCGCCGAGCTACAGTGGCATTTATCTCAATAGTATGTTCCACTCTAGACAGTAGTTAATGTTCTGTTTTTGTTTGTTTTTGTGCCAACTAACAGTCCCAACATAAAAAAGGAAGAATATACAAAAAAACCCCAGTGATTGATCTGGAAAACTCAATAAATGCCTAAACTACTTTGCAGCCTGAAAAATAACCCTCTCGAAATTAAAATCAAAATGCACAAGGTAAAAAATGACACATGGCTACATAACTCCCAAAATTACAAATAGCTGTTAATGTGCAGTATATAACATTGCTGGTTAGCTATCTATCACCAATATAGCATGTAGAATTGTTTGACTGTTTTGGGAGAAACTGATTTCTTGAAGATATTTACTCAGTTTTTTAAGTGCCCATGTGCTACCTAAGTAAACATGTTCATCAATATATTTTTCATCAATATTTTAATCCCAAATTAAATGATGGTATATTACTTTTCTTTAGATACCCATACGCCTCAGGCCAGTGACCCTCAGCCTTTACTGCATACTGAAAGCACCAGAGGAGATTTTAAAACTACTAATGCCTGGGTCCTAACCCCAAAAGATTCTGCTGTAAATGCCCTGGAATGGGACCTGAATACTGAGACTTTCAAAGTTGTCCAGGTGATTCTAATGGGCAGCTAAGGCAGAGACAGAATCACCATTTTATAATATTAAAAGAGAACAATAAAAATAATATATTGCAAGCTTACTCTTTACCAAGAATTGTACCTGAATAAACAAAAATGTAGGACAGACCTTCCCCTCAAGGGCCAGGATCTAAATTGGGGGAAAGCAGGTAATTAACAGTTAACCTACAATATGCCAAGTGCTGTAACTGAGAAGCAGAGATCAGTGAGGGTCACCTTGCAGAGGGGCATGTAACACAACCAGGCAGAGAGGGAGGGATGTCACAGATGGCTTCCGAAAAACCATGATCAAACTGGGTCTTGCAAGCTAAGCAAGAGTCACCCAAGAGGGGAAAGTGGAAACAGGAACTTCAAGAAGAAGAATTAAGCTGGCACAATGATGCATGCCAACAAGTACCAATATTTGGGAGGCTGAGGCAGTAGGATCACAAGTACAAGTTCCATGTGAGCAATTTAGCAAGACTTTCAAACTAAAAAATAAAAAGGGAACAGCTGCCCAGCTAGCTCAACCAGTAGAGCATGACACTCTTAAAAAAATAAAAGGGCAAGGGATATAGCTCAGTATGAAAGCCCTGGATTCAATCCCCAGTACTACAAAACAAAACAAACAAAAAAGAAAAGGAACTAGAAAGTGCAAAGGTCCAAAGGCTGGAGAGCATGGCCCCTTCCTTGAAGCTCTGCAAGCTGTTCCTTACAGGTGAGGCAGAGAGTGGGTATGAACACAAGAAGGAAAAGGGTGGGGGTGGTTTTCCAGAGCATCAAGAGGGCCAATCCTTATAATGTACATGGACCAAGCAGGTTGAGTGTAACTGGTGCCTTACACTCAACCTGCTTGGTATGGCAGACTGCCCTAACTGGTGGTGGAGTTGATGTTGCTTTTTTAGCTCCAGCCAGTGAAGAATAAAGGCGCAATATTGACACTCTCCAAATGTTCAAGGGATGCTGAGAATCTGATCTGTATGTGAAATCTGCAGGATTTTAAATGGTAGGCAGGACAAATAAATGAGTCTGCAGGCCAGATCCTGCCTATGTGCTGCAGGTTAGGGGCTATACCTTTTTGCTACATTATAAAAACATTACTGTAGGATTTTAAGGGGGGGGGGTTCCAACTTAGATGTGAATGCATTTTTACTGAATTTCTTTTTTTTTTTTTTTTCTTGAATTTCTTGCCTTTCCCCCTGAATTTACTTTTTTTTTGGTCTGGTGCTGGGGACCGAACTCAGGGCCTTGAGCTTGTAGGGCAAGCACTCTAACCACTGAGCTAAATCCCTAGCCCAGATGTGAATGCATTTTTAAAAGTGAAATTAAATTGCAGTGCTGCTGCCATAAAAAAGGATAAACTAGAGTCATTCATATATAAATGGATGTTTCTTGAGAACATACTCTTAAGTGAAATAAATCGGACACTCATGAGCACACATCAAATTGTTTCTCTGATATGAGAGACCATAACTGTAAATAAGGACAAAGAGGTGTAATAGATATTATATAAAAGGAGGATGGTGTGCAGAGGAGAGGAGTACTAGAAAGAAAGAAGGGGAAAAGCAGAAAGGCAACAGGGGAAAGAGAGGGGAAAGGGAAAATATGGAAAATGATGAATAAACCTGCTGTAAATAGGGAGG